>VXAZ01006414.1:376946-510064 GCA_013399875.1 Gymnorhina tibicen
CCTCCCCTCCCCGCTGAACAGACCAACTGACCTCAGCTGCTCCTCATACGGCTTCCCCTCCAGAGCCTTCACCATCCTTTTGGCCTCCTTTGGATGTTTAAACTGTATTGATAAAGAAACCTTTATTGTTGCATAAATTACAGCATGAACACTACCCTGGGAATGTAAACTGAGGCAAATTCTACCTCGTGCATTGCCAAATTAGAATTTAAATTCCTAAATCAGGGTCATGAAGCTGATGCTTTCTGTGTAGGAGAATCTTAGAATGGTTTGGGTTGGAAAGCACCTCTCTTTTATCATTACCTCTTCAACTTTCCTGACTGACCTCCATCTGATAGCTCTCGATTACCAATAAGTTCCTGCCTGAATACTGATGAGAATATTTATTTCTCTCTTTTCCTGTGGGGAGGACTGTTCTTAACAGGGATTTTTTCTAAAGGAGAAAAGAAGAAAATAAGACAACAACTAGATAAAACAACAACTATGGTTTTGGTTTGTTTGGTTTTTGTTTGTTTGTTTTTGTGAAGTGACTGACATTTAGACACCTCCTGGTTCCCATTTATTACCTTAATGAAACAATTTTTAAGAGTCTTTCACTCACCACACAGCATTAAACTTCAAGAAGGAAGGGGATTGACTGCTGTTATTATTTCATCATTATTTTCTAGCATGGCCAGGCAGTTAGTGCTGAGAGGATATGTGTGTAAATATACATTATAATCACATTACAAATCACTGCCAAGCAGAGCAAACAGACTCAAGGATGTTTGCAACCAGAAGAGGGATTGCAGAGTGAGTTCCTGCAGTCCCAGAATCAATGGGAAGGTATTTTCAACTTGAATTTACAATAATTTTTATAGAAAGGTGACATCTTTAAGGTCAATGTATTTGCATCCCTGTCATTGTGCTCTCACAGTTATCCCTATCCAGTTGGTAAATTCATAGAATCACAGAATATGTTGAGCTGGAAGGGACCCATCAGGATCATCGAGTGCAACTCCTTGTCCCACAAAGGACACCTCAAGAGTCGTACCCTGTGCCTGAGAGAATTGTCCGAACACTTCTTGAACTCTGTCAGGGTTGGTGCTATGACCACTACCCTGGGGAGCCTGTTCCAACACCCAACCACCCTCTGAGTGAAGAACCTTTTACTGATATCCAACATAAACCTCCTCTGACTCAGCTCCAGCCATTTCCTAAAGTCCTATGATTGGTCACCAGAATGAAGAGATCAATGCCTGTCCATCTGCTGACCCTTGTGAGGATGTTGAAGGCCCCAGTGAGGTCTCCTCAGTCTCCTCTTCTCCAGGCTGAACAGACCAACTGACCTCAGCTGCTCCTCATACGGCTTCCCCTCCAGAGCCTTCACCATCCTTTTGGCCTCCTTTGGATGTTTAAACTGTATTGATAAAGAAACCTTTATTGTTGCATAAATTACAGCATGAACACTACCCTGGGAATGTAAACTGAGGCAAATTCTACCTCGTGCATTGCCAAATTAGAATTTAAATTCCTAAATCAGGGTCATGAAGCTGATGCTTTCTGTGTAGGAGAATCTTAGAATGGTTTGGGTTGGAAAGCACCTTAAAGATCATTTTGTTCCAACCCCTGCCGTGGGCAGGGACACCTTCCACTAGACCAGGATGTTTAGATCCCCATCCAACCTGGCCTTGAACACTCCCAGAGAAACTGTGGAGTTATCTGGATATGGCCAGGATGCCTGTACCCGACGTCATGAGGGAACACTGAGCTCTCCCAGCAATTCATTTTGGTTTCCTCTTGGTTTCGCCCACTTCAGCAAACATGAGATAAAGCATCAGACGTTGCCAGTAAATGATCGTTATTTGCACAAGGAAAAACCCTGCAATGCACTGTATCGACTCCATTGTTTGCTCAGCTCTAGATGGCAGAGAGTTAGACAAAAACAAATGCACACACCCCAAAAGCACATCAATATCTGTCTTGTTATCACATTTACATGCTTTTGAAGAAAGTTCGTAGTGCAAAAAGACATTTTCCACCCTACCTTTCTTCTCAGACAGAATGGATTTTTTAAATGATGGGAGTCAGAGGGTTATTCATGAATATTTAATGATTTAAACACAATTTGAACTCACCTTAAGTTCTTGCCTCAATTCTCAGTGCTAAAACCAGTCTTGTCTCTGTGCCTAGCCATCTTATTCTAGATTTCTTTACATGGAACCACGCTGCCAGTGCTCAGTATGCTATACCCATGGAAGCACATGTCTCTGCTCTAGCTAGGCTTCCTGAAGCCTGTTTTAATATCTCTGTTCATCTGAACCATCTGTATTCTCAGTTGGTTCATATAAAAGGCAGCTGAAATGGAGATATGAGCAGTTCAGATGCGCAGAGCACATCTGGTTTCAGGTGCCGGTGAAGGAATTTGTCATTGAGAGCCAAGGCCATGATAAAAGATCTCTCTTGCTACTACATAACAAGTACTTCATAGAAATAGCTAAAAATGCAGTTCTTTCCCCAGAGAAGTCATGGTCCAAAACAGGGTGCCCACCATGAATGTACATTATGGGCAGTATACAGGGAAAAGGGACCGTGGGTAATAACTTTTGAGTCCCTAAATATGTCTTTTATTCATAATTTGTGAAGAAACTGGAATTAAGGCTATTTTTGCATGACTGGGGTAAGGGAAGGCAACCTTTTCTGAGATTTTAGGAGGTCTTCAGCTCTGCAGAGTAGGGTGTTTTGATACAGCAGGGCTGGGAATAAGGTCAAAGCAGAGAGGCAGCCTGGGAAACAGCGTCAGCGAAAGCCTGGATGTTGCTGTCATCTGCAGCTGCTTTGGTGAGATGAGGAGGAGACTTCAGAGAGAAAGCCAAAGACCTTCCTGTAGAAGTTGAAGATGATTTCTTCAGCTGTGATTTTTATTAGGATACTATTTGCTCACGAATCTAGACAAAGCAAGCATTATATNTCTCAGAGTTATCCCTATCCAGCTGGTAAATTCATAGAATCACAGAATATGTTGAGCTGGAAGGGACCCATCAGGATCATCGAGTGCAACTCCTTGTCCCACAAAGGACACCTCAAGAGTCGTACCCTGTGCCTGAGAGAATTGTCCGAACACTTCTTGAACTCTGTCAGGGTTGGTGCTATGACCACTACCCTGGGGAGCCTGTTCCAACACCCAACCACCCTCTGAGTGAAGAACCTTTTACTGATATCCAACATAAACCTCCTCTGACTCAGCTCCAGCCATTTCCTAAAGTCCTATGATTGGTCACCAGAATGAAGAGATCAATGCCTGTCCATCTGCTGACCCTTGTGAGGATGTTGAAGGCCCCAGTGAGGTCTCCTCAGTCTCCTCTTCTCCAGGCTGAACAGACCAACTGACCTCAGCTGCTCCTCATACGGCTTCCCCTCCAGAGCCTTCACCATCCTTTTGGCCTCCTTTGGATGTTTAAACTGTATTGATAAAGAAACCTTTATTGTTGCATAAATTACAGCATGAACACTACCCTGGGAATGTAAACTGAGGCAAATTCTACCTCGTGCATTGCCAAATTAGAATTTAAATTCCTAAATCAGGGTCATGAAGCTGATGCTTTCTGTGTAGGAGAATCTTAGAATGGTTTGGGTTGGAAAGCACCTTAAAGATCATTTTGTTCCAACCCCTGCCGTGGGCAGGGACACCTTCCACTAGACCAGGATGTTTAGATCCCCATCCAACCTGGCCTTGAACACTCCCAGAGAAACTGTGGAGTTATCTGGATATGGCCAGGATGCCTGTACTCGACATCATGAGGGAACACTGAGCTCTCCCAGCAATTCATTTTGGTTTCCTCTTGGTTTCGCCCACTTCAGCAAACATGAGATAAAGCATCAGAGGTTGCCAGTAAATGATCGTTATTTGCACAAGGAAAAACCCTGCAATGCACTGTATCGACTCCATTGTTTGCTCAGCTCTAGATGGCAGAGAGTTAGACAAAAACAAATGCACACACCCCAAAAGCACATCAATATCTGTCTTGTTATCACATTTACATGCTTTTGAAGAAAGTTCGTAGTGCAAAAAGACATTTTCCACCCTACCTTTCTTCTCAGACAGAATGGATTTTTTAAATGATGGGAGTCAGAGGGTTATTCATGAATATTTAATGATTTAAACACAATTTGAACTCACCTTAAGTTCTTGCCTCAATTCTCAGTGCTAAAACCAGTCTTGTCTCTGTGCCTAGCCATCTTATTCTAGATTTCTTTACATGGAACCACGCTGCCAGTGCTCAGTATGCTATACCCATGGAAGCACATGTCTCTGCTCTAGCTAGGCTTCCTGAAGCCTGTTTTAATATCTCTGTTCATCTGAACCATCTGTATTCTCAGTTGGTTCATATAAAAGGCAGCTGAAATGGAGATATGAGCAGTTCAGATGCGCAGAGCACATCTGGTTTCAGGTGCCGGTGAAGGAATTTGTCATTGAGAGCCAAGGCCATGATAAAAGATCTCTCTTGCTACTACATAACAAGTACTTCATAGAAATAGCTAAAAATGCAGTTCTTTCCCCAGAGAAGTCATGGTCCAAAACAGGGTGCCCACCATGAATGTACATTATGGGCAGTATACAGGGAAAAGGGACCGTGGGTAATAACTTTTGAGTCCCTAAATATGTCTTTTATTCATAATTTGTGAAGAAACTGGAATTAAGGCTATTTTTGCATGACTGGGGTAAGGGAAGGCAACCTTTTCTGAGATTTTAGGAGGTCTTCAGCTCTTCAGAGTAGGGTGTTTTGATACAGCAGGGCTGGGAATAAGGTCAAAGCAGAGAGGCAGCCTGGGAAACAGCGTCAGCGAAAGCCTGGATGTTGCTGTCATCTGCAGCTGCTTTGGTGAGATGAGGAGGAGACTTCAGAGAGAAAGCCAAAGACCTTCCTGTAGAAGTTGAAGATGATTTCTTCAGCTGTGATTTTTATTAGGATACTATTTGCTCACGAATCTAGACAAAGCAAGCATTATATAAATTTGATCTAACAAAGTTACCTCTCATAAACACAGAAATAAACTCTCCGTATGTTCCCTTTTCCCTTCTCATCCACATCTTCACCTCACGCTCTGCTCCAGCTCCACCCCAGCAGATCTCACTGGATGATAGTCAAATCACAGCATCTTTCTGACAGTGGGACACAGATAGCGATGCCTTCTCCTGGCAAAGCAGGGCCCTGTAAACAATGCTGCTTTTGATAACATTATTTTCAATACCTAGATCATCTTAGTTTACAAAAGGGAAGATGGGCTCTAAAGGTATTTCAAAGGCAGCAGTCCTTCAGAGGTATTTCCTTATGCAACATGAAGGATAGATCCAGTGAGGGTGTGAACGTGTTTCGAAGGGATTGAAGCAAGGAAGTTATTCAAGGCAGGGAAAAGGATACCCCCACAGGCTCCCTGGCTGTTCATTGAAATTGCCAGAATCTGCAATCATGGGAAGACATCTTAGTACATGGTTTGAGAATAATTTATAAAACTTCACTTACTCCTTTTAATTTTTTTTCCTATAGCTCAAACTATTTATGTGATGTGATAAATGATCAACCAGTGTCTCAAAGTGACCTGCAAAATTACGTAGGCTGGACTGGCCAGGCTTTCTGAAGTGCTGAGTCTGTTTTGTTTGGGCACATGGTTCAGACCCAGAAATGAGAAAAACAAGACCAAGATCCCAGACCTGCCACGGTTTTGACTTCTGCAACCTTTTGCTCTCTGCAAGTTGTAAGACATGGGGGAATTGTGGCTGCCGGCAGCTGATGTTCTGTTTTACCAATCCAACACAGTAACCAGCAACCCTTACCAGTTTGTTTTTCTGTTTGTTGAAATTCTATCTGCCCAAACTTCTGAAAGATGTTTTTAAAGGATTTTAACAAAGGCCTTTCGCATGGGAGTCATTTTGTATTTTGTGGGCATAATCACATACAGAGGTATTTTCTTGATTAAGTGTAAGTTTTATTAAGCTCTCTCACTAAATGATATTCCTTCTTCTTCCCCATATTTCTTTTGCACTATGATCTCACTTTAGATTACTAATGCAGCCAGATGCATCCTGGATAATTTGGCTTCGTGCAAAGTGTCATTTCCCTGTGATCTCTCTGTTGATACAGTTGTTGCTACAGTTCAACATTATCCAGTGATTAAACCAGGACCAAATCACATCTCTGCATTTGTGAAGGACAGCTCTGCCATGAAGTGTCATCATGTACAAGAATGGCTCCATTGTACTCGGTAGATACCCTGCTCTGATTTTGATGGCATTCCCAGTTCCCTTCAGGCATGCCCTCATGATGCTGGCCGAACCTGGCTGGAAAAATCCTCCCTGGCACAAGCATGGTTGGAGGAACTCAGTCCCACTGACTGTCAAGGGTGTTCAGAGCTTTACTGATACATTGACAGATGGTCCAAGTAAAGAGGAATTTTTAAAAGTGAAATGGAGTTGTCATAATGGTATGATTAAAAAGAAAACATAGTGAGAGGGGAAGTGAAAAATTTAGGAAGTGTTAATACCATGGTATGGCATGGAGTTTCAGAAGGAATCAGAGATTCATGCTGTTGCATACAGGTGGACCACAAGCATGCCATCAGTTCTGACTCACATCTGCAGTGATCCATGTCTTATGCCAGCGTTTTTACCACTTGTGGTGAACAGAACAGTCGATACCACAGTGAAGCGACTGCACAGTTTTTAAATGGCTCTTTCTTCCCTCCTCACTGTACATCAAGGATTTGTCTGCAGCAAAAACACATGTTCTCTTAATTGAGTTCAAAGTGGGAAAGGAACCACCAAAGGTTTAAATTACAAGTGGAAAGAGTTTGCAAAGTGAGGGCAGTTCTCTGAATCGCTCTCCCAAATCCCCCACTCCCTCAAAAAAATGTTCAAGTTTTTCTTGCCCCAGACTCTGCAAAGTTCAGCCCTTCCCAGTTTAATCACTTAAACTCTGGTAAACTGCAAACTCCAGCATGCTCACAGCTTTCTGTAGATGGTTATCACATCTCCCTCAGCCCTTGTTTAGCCAAGTTGCATACATGACATTCTTTTAATCCTTGTAAAATGAAGGCAAACCAAGCTATCAGCTTTGAATGTACACAGAAATGCATCTTCTCCCAAATCCATCAGTGACCCACAACTATTTATTAGCTGCCTTAGCCATCTACATAAATCCAGTAGAGGGAGGCATTACACAGATGTGGTTCTACAGCTGAGGAGCTATCTCCAGATATTTGGGGTCAATAAAATGAAGCAAGGTCACAAACAACCAAAGCTCTGTCTGCTTTAGTGGCCAGGTCGATGTGGAAAAGAGAGGAGGTCTGTAAAGGAAGGGGAAACATGCTTCCTGGGATGGCAAAAATTAATCTCCCAGTGCTGGAGGTGTTTGAGAGAGAGAGATGAAATTACCCTGAAGGGAGGGCACTAGGGGAAAAATAATCTTTGATTTAGCTGTTCCAGAAAATATGTGAAATAAAACTTTTCCACAAAATCCATACATGAAATCCACAGTGTCTCATGTTGATTTAGCAACTGTATTATATGAGATGCAACCAATGTAAATCCATGTTATTTTCTCATCCATTCAGCAGAGGCCTTAAAAAAAAATAAAACATAGCCTTTTTACTTATTTTGCCTGTTCTTATTTCTACTCTACCAGTTTAGTTACAGCTGTGGTAGCAGGAAAACTTATTATAACGCAGGACACTTACCCTGCAACTTGTAAGCTCCCATTGGGAGCCCACAGAATCAAGTTCTCATTATGAACTCTATTTTCACCTCCCACATTGTGAGCACTAAAATAGGGGGGGGGGGGGAAAGGGCTCCTGGCCTGCAAAAATATAGAATTTCTTCCTTAGGAGAAATGAATTGAAAACTAATTTTCAAGGAAGCAAAGCTTTCTATCAGCAGTACTGTTATTTCTTATTATTGGTTTGAATGGCTTTAGCACCTGGAACCTTCATCTGTGCTGAGGATTGTGCATTGCTGCCTGCTGCAGGCTAATCCGGGGTTAAAAATCCCGCTCTAAATCGGCAAAGGAAAGGAGCATGGTTTGCTCCCATTTTATAGATGGAGACCTGGTAAAAGAAGATGTTAAGGCACTTGTCCACGTTTATTCCGCCAGCAATTCAACCCAGATCTCTTGAGTTTGAGTCCAATACTTTAACAACAAAACCCTCCTCTCTCCAGTTTCAGTGTTTAATTAATGATGATGATGTCTGCAGCTTCCTCTTATCAAGCCATCCTTTCATCAATGATGGTATTGTGGTTATTTCCCTGCCATGTGTGTGGCTGTCTTCCAGTTATTTTACCAGCTCCTGAAACCATGTTCACAAGTGTAGAATTTGCTAATCTTTCCCAAGTCCCTTCTTAAATGCGAAGCTGAACTCTGCTTTCTGTGCACACCAATTTTGTGCCACTGATGAATGTAAAGCAATGATGGCAAAACCTCCTGGGATACGTGGATTAGCTGAGGTTTCCAACACCATCTGTGCTGCCACCTGAAATGTGAGGTATGGTGCTTTCTTCCTACCACCAGTTAAGCACCTAAATGGTTTTATCAAGGTATTTGAACATCATTAAAATGACCTGTGAATCTCATCAAAATGGTCCTTCATGCCATTTGTGGTTGCATTGGGAAACAAATGTCACTTGGTCCTGGAGGTTTTCCAGATGTGAAATAGTCAGGGCTTCAGGTTTTGTCCCCTATTATGACAAGTCCCCTTATTCCACGGTTCCATAATATTTATCCTTCTCCTTTGTGAGCTTTGAAGGGTTTATTTGCCACCTGCACCACTTTCTTCTTGTTAAAACAGGACTAGGTTAATGATGACACAGACCTGACTCAGGACTAGTTGTAGACCCTTCCATCAGCTCTGCATCAAGCTGAATGAACTATACAGAATGTCAGCAACATTATTTTTACTGTTCTTGCTTGGAGGTGATCAAAAGATATGACATTATCATAAGTGGCTTTGTTTCATTACCCACTTTATCTTATTTTAGCTGGTCTTTTCTGGGATAAATCTGCAGTCTGGGGATCTGGTAAGAACATGCCTCTGTCAGGAAGTTGGATTAGAGGATTGCTGTAAATCCCTTCCAACTGAAATATTCTATTCTATTCTATTCTATTCTATTCTATTCTATTCTATTCTATTCTATCATTTCTTAGTGAAATTAAAAATAAAATGATCAAACTTCATTTCCACTTATATGATATGTGTTCATAGGAACACTTTAGCTGGTAGCTGACGTTAACTTCACGTGCAGCACCAAGATGTTATTCTCCATGTTCTGTAATTAAAAAGAAGCAGAAGAGGATCTAAAATTATTGAGTGAAGTCTCCACAGCTGCTGTATGAATAAATAAAGCAGGCCAAGACTCGAATCCAGTGGAAGATCCCACAATGGCACAGTTCAACTCACATCCAGAGCAGGGTGGCCACATCCAAACAGTCTGTTGGGAGACATCCTTGATCCACACCAAGAACCAGACCTAAATGCTCTTTGGCATGATGCTAGGTGGCCTGGACAGAAGTAATTCTGGGTTATACACTAACAATTTATCAGTCTGAAAAGTCATATGCCAGGGCTTGTGCCCACTCCCTGGCTCTTTCCATTTACTTTAAGATTAAATCAACCATGATCTAGGAGCATCTGTTTTATTGTCCATTGATAGTTAGTTTGGGCAGATGGAGCCATATGGATCATGTGGATTGCTGCCTTCATGCCTGGCTTACAGGTAGAGTTGAAGCAGCAAAACATGTGAAACCAACAATAAACCAAGGTAGGGAGAAGTGAAGAAAGGGCGAAAGTTGCATCCTATGGAGACATTTGTCCTCTGGAGATGTTTGGATCCGTTCTGAGGTCTCCTGGCCAAGACAGTGGGAAATCCAGTGTTTTCTTTATCAACTCACCACTAGCAGTTTTTTTCCTGAATTATTGCCATTTAATTAGATTCTATGTTTATGATCGGGAAATACTGGCTAGGGTACCTGTGGGAAGTGTTTGGTTTCTTAAGGTTTCTGGACTACTTTTTTCTGAGCAGTTTTGTGTTGTAATTTTAAGAAAAAAATTTAGGTACTCAGTCTGGCCTTCATTACTGCCAGCAACACCTGGCAGGCTGGTTACACATACAGAAAATCTCATCTGTCATCAGTAAAAAGTCAATCCTGCAGTCCATGCTGGAGCAGAATTCCCACCCAAGGCACTATAAAACCCTCAGGAACAAGGAAGACTGAACTGGAATCTTATTTTGTTCATGTTCATCTGTTATTATGTTTTGTTTTTCATCCTGTTTGACAGAAAATAAAATTCACTGTAGTTGACCATTTGAGCATCAGCCTTTGTCTAGGTCTGAGACTGGCACACACCCAATGTTTCAATCAAAGCCAGAACACTAAAGGAGAGGGAGAGAAAGAGAAATCCTTGTAAAGACTCTGTCATCCAGTTTTGCAATATTCCAGAGAAGGAGAAAGTTACTTACAGACCCCCGTGGTTACCAGCTTATACCTTGAAGCATGAAATTTTATTACCTTTCTCCTCTAACTGGTCATCAAACAATCCTACTGTTTTTAAACTCCTGTTCTACAGAGTGAATCCATCAGTCTTGCTTTGTCCTTCATATGTTTTTTGCACTTTCTTTTGCATCTGTTAAGAGTCCCAGTTTAGCCTTAATGCACTGCTGCTTGCAGTGTTCATAACACTCAGACATGCATTAATTGATCTTTGGACATGCTCTCCTTCCCTATCTGCTTCACTGATTTGTTCCATTCAATTTCATCCAACACATCTCGCATCAAATTGTGCTGTAATTTCCTCTGCTGAAGTTCAGCATCCTTTGTGTTTAACTCCTGGGTCTCTCCATAGTTCTAATTACAAACCTGGAGGATTTAGTTGGAATTTTAATGGCAATATAATAGTAAGCCTAGAGCCAAAATAAGTACTCCGTATTTTGGAACTGCCATGAGCTGAGAGGCAGAGCAGGCAGCGGCCTTTAAACACAAATGTGCAAAAAACATTTAAGGAGACTTAACTTAAATTCCTTCTTTTCTCCTTGACCAACTCATTTTATTAGGGAAAGTTTAATTTGTTAAATTGAAATGCTCAGACATTTTAAAGAGAAAAGACTCCAAAAATGTAGCGTATATTTCATGCCAAAATGTTATTCCAGAGTTTGCCACCAATTTGTGTTTCAGTAGAAATACTTGCCTCCCACTCCTTGGCACTGGCTCAAAACTCTTTTTCTCAAAGGAGGTGCTGAAAAAGCATCTGAGTATTAATTTGTCTTTTGTGGGAGGTTTTAGTGTTGTTATAAATCACTATAAATCACAAATCAGGCTTTAAATGGGAGACTTCATAAGCCGCTCTCACTGCGTAAGGCTGTGAAAATGAAAAGCTTAAAGCAAATGTTGTCTTGATGTGTTGTATTTAAATTGCTTCTAGCAGACTTCGTGGCCTGGTTTTGCCAGTGTCTGACCTGCTCTTCCAAATGGTGTGGTGGTCACCTCTTCCTACAGTGATGAATATGATTCAAAGCTCTGTTTGTCAAATTTAGCTGCTTCAAGTCCCACTTTAGAGTTTGCTGGACAGACTTTTCTTAAAGGATCTCGTATCTTTGCAAGCCTTACTGGTAACTTACCCAGTGCACAATCTGAATTTAAGATCTTGGGCACCAAGACAGCACTTCTTGTTCTGATAAAAAATACGTGTGATTCCATACGTACAGTTCTGAGTGTTTCAAAACCCCAGCCAGAGACTTAGTAACACCCTATATTTACATGACATTTTTCATTCTGAGGTATTTCTCTGAGTCTGGTACACCAACCATGTGTAGGTAATTATTAGTAATCATCGCTAATTGTTTTTACAATTCTTTTTCCATTTTGGCATCAACTTTGAAACGGCAGCTTAACATGAGCTCATCTAAACGTAGACTTTGTGAAGACAACATTTCTGAATAGGAGCTGTATAGGGAGTCCAATGAGACAAAGCGTTCCAAGTTGGAGCGTGGCCAGGACACCAAAGGCATTGCTAGAAATCATGGGATCTTTAATGCCCACAAAGTGGTCAGGACCTCCACTGAGTTTTATGAGTGTAATGTCTCACCCGAAGAACAACTTCTTCAGCAGCACAGTACCCCATTGTACTGCACTGGACTCGTTCATGTGCAAGGAGAAGAGTCCCATTCACTGAACCCCTCATGCCAGCGCGTCCGGCTGACCAGACTGTCTCAGTGTGTCTTCCAGCCCAGCAGACCACCTGTCTTGGCTCACCGCGTGTGGCTGGGCGCCTGTGGGAGATGGCAAAGCTCTCAGCTTTCTCAGATAAAGACATTTTTGGGCACCCATGGGATTTGTCCATCTCTAATGAATTTTGTTCATACCTTCGTGCTTCAGCTCAACAGTTTGCAAAGTAGAGGGGAATCCAAACAAGGGCTGGAATGCTCTTCCTTTGGGTCTACGGCAGCCAGGGTTGGTATCCCAGCGCTCCGGGTGGTCCAGTGATAATAGGCTACTGAGAAAACTCATTGCATCCACGTGTCCTAACACTGCCCAGGCCAAACTGCCTTTTACCACATGGGGCCATACTTCAGGTGACTTAAATACACTTCAAAACTTGTTGAAATTGCAACTGCCTTCCCACCTTTTCTGGTAATGCAAATCCATCTCTTTCTGTCAATGTGTGGACCCTGCTGTGAGTTTAGCCAAGCAATGCTGAACAGGCAAAATTTCCATAGGACAAGAACACTGTGCAGCCCAGCATAGGTTAAAACGGGTTTTCTCAGTTTCCTTTGCTATTTAGGGTTAGCCACAGGACCCTGCTGCCTGATCCTGTGGCTTTTGAGCGTTTCTCCAGCTTCATCCAACAGCGTTACAGCAGCTCTGTGCAGAAAAGAGGAAGACAAATTGATACCTTTAGGTATGTGATGATTCTGTAGAGTTGTTTTAGGATGCCAAAGCAATTACAATAATTGTGGGATCAAATTCACCACAGACAGTTCAACTCACTTTCCCAAATCACTGCTCATGTAGCTTATCTATGCACACCATCAGTTGGTGGGACGAAGAGTGAAGGCTGGGACGTCATTTTCTGCAAAGGAAAAGGTGAAAGATTACCTCATTATTTAAATAAAAATAGCTTTTAAAGATTCTCTGGGGGATTACACAAAGGTTAGAGGCCTGTCTACACAACTGAGTTTTCACTGACACCCAGCCAGAGACAGGTCTTGGGAGCATGAATATCTGAGTAGCTATAGATAAAAATTTAAGGAAATTTCAGGCTAAAAAGGTGTGGACAGTAGAAGAAGTACAAAAACAAGCAGATTGGATGCTAGCTTGGCCTGAAATTGGATTTTAGACATCTAAATCCTACTGGGGTTGGGATTTAAACTGACCCAATCCTACCCAAAGAACACAAACATCATAAAACATGGATAGATCTGGCTTAGCAGGCATTGCTTCCAGATAAGGTCTGGAAATCGTAGAGAAACATCTGAACATGACCTAACTGTGATGCAACACAAATAATAGACTCAGAACCTGGATTTAAATAAGAAAATTGTGAGTAAGAATACAAAGTGTACTTACTGCAGTTCAAGACATGATAGAAATCTTGTAGATTGCCTTGGCTTTTTGTGTCTGGATCTGGTGTCCAGCCTTCCACAGTAAAATAGAATTTCAAGAAAGAATCATGTGTGACACATAATTAGCTTTTAAGACCTGTGATGGAACTTCTTCACTGGAAAATCAAAACATTTAGGTACTATTTTTTTCAAGGAAAATCCTTTCCTCAAATACGGGTCTGAATTAGAAGGACTACTGAAAACTCAAGGGGCACAATAGGCTGTAGAGATAACTACAGGTTTCCATGCCTCCAAAGTCCATGGAAAAGGGAAGGCTTGGGTTTCCCTCTGTCAGGTGACCGTACAGAAGTTATGCACTGCTATGAAAAAGAGAATTCTTAGTATGAAAAAGGGTTTCTTCCCTGTGCACACTGTCAGTGTCATGAAAACAGGGCCAAAATTACGTTTTTGCAACATCAACTGAACATCCATGCTGCATGTTATTCATTTATTCAGAATGAATAAATGTTATTTACTTATTTGGAAAGAAATCCTGATAGTTTGTGGGAAGGAGGAACTAGAGGATAGAGAGAAGAAGGAAGGGAAGGAGAGAAGTAAAATATTTTTGATTTTAATTTTTGCTATGGTTTGTTAATTTTGGTATGTGGGAGGTGGAATAGCTCCTGGCTTTTCTTTTATTGTGATTATACTTTTTAATGTTGGCAAACACACCTGGAGCTGACAATAGGCATTTTTCAGTAGCACATTGTTATGAATAAAACTAAAAATAAAATAATGACGCTAAACAGAAAACTGAGTGTGTGGTTATCTTAAAGTGACACCCTAAGGCCTTACTGTTGTACTCTCAAACTGCATAAGCCTGTCGCCTGGCAACAAACAGATAAAAGAACAAAGATATATATTTACCTCTTGGAAGGGAGGAAACCATTTGTAGGTCTAATTCCTGTGGTCTTTCTGCAGGTAGAAGTCCTGAGCAGTTTTATCTGAGTAAGATCTAAGTAAAGACATCAGGGTTTGGATAGCCATAATATCCTGATTCTGTTCTTTCCTCTATCACTTAAAAAACAAGTCAAAATAAATGCCTATGGAATTATGACTGCCTGAAATAATGTACAGGAAGTAAGAGTGTAAAATAAGGAATGCTTTTGGGTGATAAATATGTTCTTGAATGGTACACATCAACTAAATTCTGACATATGCTACGTGTTCAGAGATACAACACTAAGGCTACTGTTTTTAATTCCATAAACTTACGTCTTTATAAGAAGTATTTGTATAATAGTTGTCTATACTTTTATTAATATATTCATGCACATGCTAACATACACAAGCATGCACATTAATAAAACGTCGTTCCTCAGAGGCTAAGGTGCCTTTGCTTAAGGATTTTCAAAGGCAAAAAACTCCGAGTGTTTAACCCATAGACAGATTTGAAAACAATTTCAAAGACCACATTGTTTTTTACATTGGTTTGCTAAAATCTATGGGTCTCAGTTGGTTATTTCATGGTTGTAACTCAAAAACCAAGACAAAACTTAGTGCAGGTACTCATTGATTTGGAAGCTGTCCCAGACTTGATGAGTATAAAAGATGAAAGCCACTTTTCTTCTTGCTTTCTCTCAGATTACTGTTTCTACAAAAATTCCAGGTTCACTCATAAGTCCCAGAGATGTGGGGGCACTTCAGCTGAAAAGACCCACATTACATGGTCTGTGGCAGTGTGGAAGAGGTGAGTATTTTCTTTGTGAATCTTTGGTTCGAAGTTACAACTATGAGAATGGTGGACAAATGCAAACTACCAACTGCTGATGCTATGTCAGCTGTCTTTTCCCAGTGTGCAGGCTCTAATAATTTCATGGTTTCAGTCATTGTTTCAGCAAATAATTCAGGATATGAAGAAAGGAATTAGAGTGACATTAGAGATGGAAGTCTTCTGCTGGAAGACTCTCATATACTTAGTCTTCTAAGTTTGGGAGGGTCTTATATAAGACAGAAAAAGTGCCTGAATACATGTTGTTGAAGACAAATTTGAAAGTTATTTAACTCATGTTTGAACAAAAAAATATTTAATATGTGGTTTATTTCCTTAAAATGGATTTTATTTCACTAGAGGTGAGTAACAGCAGTGGTTAGGCTTCTGTGAAGACAATAAATTTCAGAATTTTGGGGCTCCTGAGAAATGGGCACTCATATTTTTGATATTTATTGATTTTCCTTAGGAAATTAATCCTGAAGAAAGAGTCTCTGATTCTGAGCAATATCCTGAAGAGCTCTATCTTCACATTCATTATTAGCAGGTAGCATCTGGCTCAAGACCACAGGAGAAGAATTTAGCAGGTGGTCTTGTGAGGTGACTCATATCACTTCTGCTTTCTGTTTGTAAGAAGAAGTGAGGGAGGTTCAGCAGAAGAACAGCTCCTACCAGGAGGGGCTGTGCCAACAGGAAGCAGTACCAGTGAGTCAGTGGGTGGCACACTCTCCATCTGAGCTGGTGCTGCTCCCAGTCATCACCCCAACTGATGGTAGGAGAGGTTGAGAGGTAAAGATAGCATCTTTCAGACACAGGAGACAGATAATAACCTGAGTTCTCATGATCTGTTTTCCTCTCATTATGATTTTTTCTCTTATTTTACTGTTAATTTGGGGAACTGAGGCTTCCTACACTTAGCAGATCACTGACAAAATCAAGTTTAGCTACAGGAGTCTACCAGGCTAGACTGTGAACATCACAGAATCATGGAACAATTTGGGTTGGAAGGCACCTTAAAGATCACCTCATTCCAACCCTCCTGCTGTGGGCAGGGACACCTTCCACTATCCCAGGTTGCTCCAAGCCCTGTCCAGCCTGGCCTTGGACACTTCCAGGGATGGGGCAGCCACAGCTTCTCTGGGCAACCTGTTCCAATGTCTCACCCCTATCACAGTAAAGAATTTCTGTCAAAATCTATTCCAAATTGGCACTCTAAGTTTAAAGCCATTACCCCTTGTACTGTCACTACATGCCCTTGTAAATATCTTCAGCTAGACCAGGTTGCTCAGAATCCTGTCCTCTCTGACCTTGAATGTTTCCAGGGACGAGACATCTACCACTTCTCTAAGCAACCTGTTTGCAGATATCCAGATATTTCTTTCTATTCAAAAGGCCTCTACTCCGTATCATGACTATATACATATAATACACACCTCAATGGATAAAAAAGGTATACCCTTCAGAGCCTTGTTGAGATCTTTTACAAGAACAAGATCACATTGAACTATGTCTTTTCTACTCCCCTTTTATTCCATTATTGGACTCTTAATACTTAAAGCGGGCTTTAAAGAAAGATGGGGCCAGTAGCAGTACAAGGGGTAATGGTTGTAAAATAAAAGAGGGCAGATTCAAATTAGATACAAGGAAGAAATGTTTTAGGATGAAGGTGGGGAAACACTGAACGGGCTGCCCAGAAAGGTGGTTGATGCCCCATCCCTGGAAACCCTGAAGGTCAGCTTGGACAGGGCTCTGAGCAACCTGGTCTGGGTTAAGATCTTCCTCCTCATTACAGAGGAATTGGACTAGACAACCTTTAAAATTTCCCTCTAACCCAAACTATTCGAATAATTCAGTAATTGCTGCTGTACAGACAAATCCTCCATGTTCACTGAAATTTCCACTCTAAAGCAATGTAAATGAAGAAACTACCAACAGAGAGATGGATCCCTCTGATTCCAGGAAATACCAAGAACCTCTCAGATAATTTTCTCTGTTGTGGAGACAGACCTCCAGGCAGCACGAATTTCCATTGCTTCCTAGAAATCAGCACAACCATGATGAGTTTACATCATGGCTTTCTATAGTAATGAATGAAATATTCAAATAAATTCAGAATATCTTTATCTAATGTAAATTAGATTGGATACCTTGACTTTGGTGCAAAAGCAATAATTTATACTGGCCAAAGCTATGGGCCAAATATTTATTATACCTTTCAGTCATTAAAGGTGCTCTAGAAGGAAATCTCTAAAAATAGAAATATTCTTCTAGAGAAGAGTGAGTGTAAAAAAAACCTAAAGATGAAGCTGATGAAATAGATCTTTACATGAACACAATACAAAATATACATATATATATATATATGAATTATTGTAATGGAGCATATCCAAACTGTTTTTTCTTTCCAGAATGGATATCTGGGATATTTTTGTTCACATCTTGATAATTTTTATTGGGCGATAATTTATAGGCCAGCTGATGTCAGCATAATCAGAGTTTAGTACAATTTCTTCTTCTTTTTCTTCAGCAGTGCTGTATTTATTGGCCTGTTAAATTTCATTTCAGTGAGGTGCAGCCTGAGCCAACAGAACACAACTTTGAAAAACTCCTGCAAGCAGGGTCTCTCCCCTCACTTTATACTCCCCCTCATGCTTCATATTCTCATAATATATTAAAGGATTCCAGCGTCACCTTCCAAAGAATATCCAACTTTTGCTCATAAATATTTTTTAGCAGTTTTGACTTTTCTAAATATTTGTGGGTTTCTTTTTTTTTTTTTTTATTCCCACTTTGTCTGACAAAATGACAAGTTCAGGGCAAAGCCTGATTGACTGCCCCACATTAGACATTTCACAACTGTCTAAGCATAGTTCAGATGTCACCAAACCCAGCCGAGAGGCCTTTATGGAGTTCAGCAGGTTATCATTTTCCTACTGTTTGATTTGTGGTTACTCTGCTTCAGTAACTGTAAAGAAATTAGTTCCCGGCTAGACAGGAACTGCTAAAACAAAAATGGTGTTGGTAGAGGTGTTACTGACATGGACAGTTTTTTTCCCCATAAGTGATATTTGTCCTGTCTTGCCCCAGCGTATTTTCTAAAGTCATTACTTCTAATGTCTCCATTGGCTTTTTTTTTTTTTTTTAGTCTAGAAGTACTCACTTTGTCTAGAAGCTTTTTTCAGGTATTTCTTCTTTGCATTTTCATATCTATTTTTATGGTCTGCAGTCAGCTCTCAGTGAATACAGAGCTGGTTTGCTCTTCTCTTCCCTGAAGCTGCTCTTTCATTGTTAGATATCCCTGCATTCGTGCACATACCTCGCACAGAGAGGAAATAGATGTGAACTGGGACTGCAGAGATAAAAACTGCTGAGGCTGACGAAAAGAAAAACTAAATCCAGCTTGCACAAATGAAGTCTGTGTCAGAAAGTTACACAGCTCCTCCAGCCTCATTCATGGTACACTGAATTTGTCTTATAACATAACTATTATTTTTTCAAAACATGTGTTTTCAGGGCCATATTTAAACTAAGAATAAATACAGGTTTTCCAGCAAAGGCACAGAAAAAAAAGGCCTTTCATTATCTTGCCTATATTTTCAACCAATTCCTGCTCAAACAATAAATAAGCCAAAGAGGGAGGTATTTTTCTCTTCTATGTAAATGTTGATATTTTGAACTTTTTTTTTAAAGGAGATAAAAATACTCAGACACAAAGCTCACTGTAGTTTAGATATATTAAACCATTCTTCTGAGAGGAAAAGAAAATCAGCTCCCTGAGTTATAGCAAGAGTTATTTTCATTTTACTCTAATTAGTTAAAATTTGAAAAGACTGCATGCTTTTAAATCAAAACAAAACAAAACAGAACAAATGAAACAAAAAAAATTATAATATTTCATTTTAAAAAATGACAAAAGATGCCATTTGGAGTATGAGCACTTTGAAACTTTGGGTGAACTTGTAATGAAACTGGCCCTTCCTGCAGAAATTTATGGCTGTTCAGTGAATCAATTTTTTTGATTTTTAAGAAAATTTATACAAAAACTTTGAGGAACTCTATCAGAAGACCATTCATGTTAAACCATACAGGATTCAAGGATAAGAAGAATAACTCTTCCTCATTACTAGGAGTCACATTTGCTTTGACCGAAGTAAAACCCTTAATAGCATTCAACTATTCCTTGGCTCATCCAGTGCAGTTCAATCAGGAAAATTAGGACATGAGAGTTGCATCATAAGCTGGTTTGGCATCTGAAGTTCAACTTGTTGCTCTGAAGTCTCCTCTGAAGTTTTGGTCCTGGGTGTCTGCTACTGTGACAGCTATCACATGGGCATCACCAGGTGCTCAGAAATTCCACCTCTGTGTCAGGTTTCTGTGTAGCTTGAGCTTGTCTCTGAAGCAACTTAGTGATTTCTGAGCATGAAAAGCTTTGTCATATAAGAGGAGGGAACCAGGGGGGAAAAAAGGCAAAGAAAAGTGAAGTTGGAGAATGAAAAAATCCAGTTAAAAATGATCTGAGTTCATGAACCCTCTGGTCCCTGGGTAGCCAAAGGTCCCAGCAGGAGCAGCCTATGCCTGGTAGACCTCAGTGAAGAAGCCTGGAGGTTAGAGCTCTGGTGTCCTTTGCATCCTGAGGACTGGCTTTGTGGGAAGTGCTCCCAGGCAGCACTGATGTGGTGGAGAACAGGAGTCATATACTCTACATCGTACCCTTGCAATGATTGAGTCAGAGAAATTAGAGATGGAAAATGCACTTAGGTCACTTGGTCCATTCCCCAACTGTTTAAAGGTTGCCCCCTACAATGTGTTCTTCATTGCTTTGTCTAGTCAGCTTCCCCGTTTTCCCTGGGGGGAACCATTCCACGTAGTAATAGACCTCGTTGTTAGGAAAATTTTCCTGATGTGCAGCCTAAATTTTCCTTGGCTCACGTTCATCCCACTACTTCAGTTAAAACCTCCTAGTCAGCTCTTAACTTCTGTCCACCTCAGGCCCTTTTCTTCCATCAGAGGAAACAAATGAGTCTGATCAAGTAAAGCCCTGTGTGTTTAAAAAATAATGACATCCTTACCTCCCAAGAGTGATAGTCAATACAGAATTAACATTATATGTGCAAATTGCCTTATTTTATATGGAAGAAATGAATAAGCCCCTGGAAGCTTTAATCACGTGTCCGTTGGCATGGCTTGAAAAGTCCAGTGTCTACCACCATTTACTAAAACACATGGAGCCAGGTCCCACCTGGAACAGATCAAACTGGCCTGGTTGGTCAATCCAAGCTCTAAGTCCCATGGAAATTTATATCACCTGAAGGCCTGTGAGTTCGCTTCCCAGTCAAGGTTGGGAATAGAATCATATACCACCTCACTGGTGACAAATGTCATGGACCGTGGGACACCAGACTGGTGTCACCAACACTTTCACTACTTTGAAGAATCTGGGAGAAACTGGGGTTTGGATTTCCACTCACAGATAGCCAAGTTAACCTAAGAATCCACTGTACTCTCCTAGCAGAGCCACATGAGTATCTGATGTTTTGATTCTGCTGACAGGGAGAAAAAAAGTCATTTTCTATTGACCCGAAATAAATACTGTCAAAAAAATTTGAGGAAATGAGTAAAGTAGCAAAGCAGAGGAAGCGAAATGCTTCAATTATTTCTTGAACTACTGGTGTGGCTTGATATCTTTAAGAAAATACATATTAAGAAATAGAAACAGTCTTTGGCATTTTTCAGACTTTTTCAGGAGCCTCTTATTTTTGTTTTGTGACAAAAACAATTTGTTGCCATCACCATGAATCACCAAGGGCTTCAGCTGGTGGAAATCCACAATTTTCTGTTCAAAATATGTTTTGAATTACAGTTATTAGTAGTAAGCTCTTCATGAAGGCTTTTCCAGTAAGACCTGTCTCTGAATAAAATGAAATTTCAGCCAAAGTTCAAGATAAATGGGAAATGCAGGCTGACTGGTAGATGGGAAAGATGTGGATCAAATCAGATGTTGACATTATACGATGTACAGCAAGTCTGGGAACCACTTCCACAAGAAAAAGCAGTAGTGAGAAGTTACTGTTTCAGCCTGGCTTATTTTAGAGAGCCTGGAGCAGAACCCAGCAAGGGGTTGTGGTGCACTTCTGTCTTCAACTTCTACATCACTGAATTCCTCTTTGTTGAGAGGAAGATTTCGGTTTCATATCGCTTGTTATTAATAACTACCTTGTTCTGTTACGGTGTTTAAAATCCCTTTCCATGCTAAGCTTTGAATGATGGCAGAACAAAAACATATTCCTTGCTCTGAAAATGTACAGGTTAGGTGTAAAATGGCAGGGGAGCAGAGAGCAATCAGGATTATGGAGGAGCAGATGGATACCTTCACTCAGTGCTGCAGTCCTGGCACACCCAGGAGAAAGGACAGGGTCTCATCCTTTAGTGTCAGGTGGGACAGGGCTCTGAGCAACCTGGTCCCTGGAAAGGAAGGTGTCCCTGCCCGTGACAGGGGATTGGAACTGGGTGATCTTTAAGGTCCCTTCCAAGCCAAACCATTCTGTGATTCTATGACACCTGAAAGCCCAGAGTACATCACCTTTATTTCCTGTAAGACCAGTACTGATTGTCTTGTGTCCTGCAGCCTAACTCTTTATGGCTAAGCCAAGAGCAGGGTTTCAGTGTCTGTCAAGAGGAAGAAAAACTCCATGTGGGAGATGACCAGAAACACCTGAGCAAGTATAAAACATGATGTTTTTTAACTTTTTAAAGCAGTCTCCCAGCTTAGCCACGACTTGGAAAGACCCTTGTCCAGGTTTAATCAGGTCCTGTGCATTTTGGGAGCAGTGCTGCCTGCTTCAGTGTCCCTCTGGCACAGTAGTCTCCACAGCCAGCTGGGGTTGGGCAGACACTGTACTTCTATTGCATCCTTGGGTGATGTGAGCAGAGGCTCCCCAGCCCATGGGATGAATATGGAGTGTGTATCTTTGGTCCCTGGATGGGTGACTCAGTTGTCCCCTCCCAAGCATAGCCATGCACCAGCAAAACCACTGCACACACAACCCAGGACAGGGACAGTCAGGGCCACAGGGTATCCTTGCCCACACTGGTGGTGTAGCATCTTCTGCCCTGTGGCATCCAAAGAGGATCTTTCACCAGGCTGGCAGCTGGGGGCTCAGGATACAGCCCTGTGGTTATGGGTGCAGCCAGTCGCTGGCACAGGTGTCCTGGTTTGTTGCTCACAGGCTGAAACAAATTGAACAGAAACCCAAAGAACTCTACAAAATGCTGTAGTGAGAGGTCTCAGAGGAAGCTGGAAGCAAATGGCTTTGTGGGCAGAGATGGGTGTCCACAGGGGCATCTGGCAGAGGGTACCTGCTTTTTGCTTCCCAGACAGAGCTGTGACAGAAAACCATCTTGTCTGGAGGAGGGAGCTCACTCCCAGGCTCTGAGCTGCCAGCTCACAGCTGGGCTAATGGGAAGGAATGCACTCCCCAGCAATGCTTCTTTATAAATTATTTTTACTGGGAGATTTGAGTGTCGTTACAGTGAATGTGTGTACAAATATTGGAAGAACAATGTGTGCTAGAGAAAACAAAGTGAAAAACCACCCGGCTTCCTATTTCTCCTCTGTAAACCTGTGATTTCTCCCACCTTCTTGAGTTTCAGTCTAATACAATATTGTACAGCCTGCTGCCTCCTTAAATAATTCCTGCTGGAGTAGCAGACACTGAGTACATCACTCAAACCCCATGAAGTTGTTTAGCTTTCAGTTCCACATCCTGAGGAGTTAATTCTCCGGGTGAATGGAATGACCTGGATGTTCCTCTGGGTGCTCTCCTGGCACAGGATAACTCCTGGCATGGGTCTGGAGCTGGATATTTTGTGGGGGCTTCCAGTTTTACTGTCAGTCCTATTCTCTTGAGCTCCCATTTCCCCTCTTCCAGTTCCTCACACTTCTATTGTGATTCACATAAATGTGATATATTAATGTTTCACTGGTTTAAAATGAACTGCAATTACCAACAGAGGATTTATTTCATTTACTTCCAGCCACCTAGAAGTCAAGCATCTGGCTTACACGAGTCATCTATAGTCTGGGGAGAGGGATGGGCATTGCCAGAAGTCAAATGCCTTCCTACCTATTTTAAATACCTTTTTTAGGCTGAGATGAACAGCAAGCTGAAAGCCCATGGCTGTAGAGGAACTACAAACCCAAGGTTTAGGTGATCCAGGTGTGGTGACTTGAAACCCACCCCCAATATTTGTTCAGAAAGAAACTGTGAAAGATGGGATCAGTATGTTTGGGATTTTGATGGCAGGGGCCACAAGGGGTTCTGTTGGTCACAGTGCTGACTCTAACAACCTGGCCTCCAGCCTTTAAATTTTCTCACCCAGAGTGTTTCAGGGTTTTTTAACAGAAAAGGAAAGCAGCATCTGTCAATTTTAAAATGAATCTTGCCCTATAAATTCTTGCCTTGGAAAATAACAAGGCTATGGAAGAGGAAGAAGAAGGAGAGACTGAAGATGTCACAAGAGAGAGAAGGCCAGCAGGGGATTTTTAATATTTTAACAGCCCCTGGAGTGTAAGATGATGAGGTTATTTCTACACAGGACTTTGAACACTCACCAAGGTACTGTAACTTTCAGTCCCTCACTCTTTGAGCTGAATCAAAATGAATAATTTAGAAAAGAAAGTCTCTTGAACTCTTTTCTGTGGGTTATGTGTCTCTGTGGCATTGGAGCAACCCAGACTTGTCATTTCCACAGGTGCTGGGGAACTGTGGGGACACAGTGCCAGCTCTACTGGGGTTTCTGCCTTTCTTCAGCCATTCTGCTGTCACTTTCAGGGGCTTTAGGAGACTTTTTTGTTGTAAGCTGCACTCCAGCTTTTGACTGGCAGCATAGCACGAGTGGAGCAGCAGCTCAGAGGTGCCAGTAAAGGTGCTGAGCACACAGAGAGCGGCAGCGGGGCTGGTAGAACCGAGCTGGATTGGGATGGGGACAGATGAAAGAAGGGCAAACAAAACTTGAAGCAGAGTAAAACTCTTGCCAGCAAAGCAATGCAGTCAGAGCAACAACTTGTTTCTTGCAGTGCTAAAGTGGTTTAAGTTGAGAGCGTAATCCCCGAGGGACATGAGTGTTGGACACACTGAGTAGAGGATAAGGTACTTTGCTGAATGACGTGCCCATGGGCAGGAGCTCTCTTAGCATGGCAACGAAACCCTTTCGTGCCATGGTGGGGTTGCCCAGATGTACCTGAGCTGGGTTTTAACTCACGTGGGATGAGCACAAACCCTGCAGGAGACCCTGCAGATGAGGACCTGTGGCATTAGAAGAGCCCTGGCTGGGCTCAGGGTGGCTCAGGGTGCAGGAACTGCCCCTGCCCACAGATAGCCTCTGTCTGCCTCAGTGGCCCCACAGCCAGTTGCTGTGCCCTGTGAGAGCCAGCAGTGGTTCCCAAGTCAATCCAAAAGCTGCTACTTCTGGCTACAGGCTCTGGTCCTGCTTTGTTGTCAGGATGCCACAGGACCAGACAGCTCGGAGTCTAGACTGCAAAGGTGTTCAGCTTCTAATATCTTTGGCTGTGAGACCACAGAAATCTCATTCCTTTAGGAAGAGACTCAGGAATAGCACTTTTCCCTCCCTGCCAGCTGGATTACACTCATAGCATCTTTGAGAACGAAGAACACTGCCATCGCAGCTGAATATAGGCAACTTTTTCAGGCTTTTTATGGATTTGCATGCCATGGAAACTGTTCCCAAATCCCTTACACAGCTAAATGAAGTCAGTTCTAACCTTGGTTGATAAAGCATCAGCTGCACAGTAAGACTTTCTGAACCTATGGCTGCATGTCTTGCACAGATCTAGAAAATGCCACTGGTATTTTCATCAGTGTTAGGCCATGAAAGGTTACTATTGGAAAACAGCAGGATCAATCAAGCAAAACTATTAACAGTGGGAGAATATGGTATTTATTTACTACTTATGTTAAGTTGAAAGAGGGAAAGATGGTAAAAATGAAAATTATTCCTTTCAATTTTTTTTAATCATAGAGGTTTCCCCTTTCTTTCTTGGCCTATATTTCATAATGAAAGGAGGAAAAGTGATAAAGTTCTCTTTATTTTTGTTTTTTTTTATTCTAAGGAAACTGCAGTGGCCATATCAAAAGCCATAATGTTTTAAAGATACTCCTTTTATCTCTTTTAGTTGAAACACATAT
This sequence comes from Gymnorhina tibicen, assembly GCA_013399875.1. NCBI lineage: Eukaryota > Metazoa > Chordata > Aves > Passeriformes > Artamidae > Gymnorhina > Gymnorhina tibicen. The sequence continues at coordinate 402,487 of VXAZ01006414.1, forward strand.
TTAAACACAAACTTAAAAGGTAGTGTAGGATGTCTATGAAATGGCTGGGGTTTTTTCACCTTTTTGCTAAACATAGCAGAGGAAAAAAGTCTGATCAGACTAGAAAAAACCCCATGACTGAGCGGTACAATTCCTTTGTCTTTCAGGCACAGATTCAAAAAATATGGATAGGTTTGTATATAAATACATATGCAGTAACCAAAACCTCAAATTCAAATACACCTGAGCTTTGGGGAAGTTTGTATATTGATTCAGTCTTTGTGGCTTAGGCTCATCTGTAACAGAAATACTTGCAAATAGACAGAATACTTCCTCTTTAATCTTATCTAGCGATCTGTCTGTTTGTCTGGGATTTTCCTAGAGATGGCCTCAGATCCTGATATCTGAGGGCTACGTAGCTAAATTAAGGCAAGATCATACACAGCTTCACAGAGACCTTTATTTTCTTCTGTTTGCCATGAGCATGTGTTTCATTTTAATCCACTGGGATGAAAGGCAGAGCAGCAGCACAGCCTGGCTCAGCCGCCACTGGGCCTGTGCTTGGCCCACCTTTGGGAAAAAATATTTTGACTGATGGTTCATAAAATCATAGAATGGTTTGGGTTAGAAGGGATCTTAAAGATCAGGGACACCATGGAAGGGACAACGTGGGTCTTGTTTTTGCAATAAGGGCAGACCGTGGCTGAGATGCACAGAACAACTCCTCAAGAGCTGTTAGTTCTCTTTCCAGGGGCTCTCCCAGAGCTCTGAGCACATCCCAGCCTTCATCTCCCTGCTCTGGTGCCTCCACCTCTCCGATGATACCTCACCAGCTGCTCTACAGGTCAAACACCTGGGAGGAGCAAATCCTGGATTCATGTCCAGGAGGTCTTTCTCCATCTACAAAGAGGGTTGTTTAAGGTTTCACACCTTCAATGCCACCTTTAGGCAAGCTGCTGCACCTTGGCAATAGGGAAAAGATGGTGAAATGTCGGGATTTATCCACGTGTGCCTGGCTAATTGTTGTAAATTAGATTGGCCTGTTTATGCCCTTGAAGAACCCCGGGCACCACTGGCAAATAAGACAGATTGACTTGAGCTAAATACCTTCAGTTCTTGCTATCTTGGAGGGCAGAAAGTGGATGAGGCTGTTTGGTAGCTGTTCAGCCCCAGTGCTGCTTAGACAACTACCCTGCTTTGTATTCTGAACGATTTATCACGGCGTGTACCTGCACTGGTAGTTACAACTACCCCTGAGATTTAGTGCACTGGGAAGGGCTCCAGTTTCAACAGAGCTGTGCCATGCAGCATGGATGGGGAGAAACAGGGAAATTTTTCAGAGTTTCATTGTGTCCTTTCCTTTCTGTGTCCCCCCACATTGCCCAGAGTGGTTTTGTCACCTCCTCGAGCATTTTCTCATGGGTAACTTCTCACCACTTCAGATTCCCAGCATTTTCTGTGTGAGACCTCACCGGCTCCTACCAGTGCTTGTGTGGTTAATGGGTGAGAGGAGGGGAGCGAGTGCATCTGAAAGGAACGTGAGAAATATAAACAACTTTATTAACAAGACCACAAAACTATTTTTTAATATATGCAGTGATTTACAAGGGGCAAACAAACAAACAAACCAACAGAAAAACCCACTGGGGAGACGTGGTCGGTGTCTGCAACCGCAGCGAACCCACTCTGATGGTATGGGAAGGTTTGGGGAGGGTTCCTTTCCTCTGGCCAACACCATTCCCTGTGAAACCCGGCATTAAGGAGGTGGGGTGCCACTAGCATCCTGCTGGGGTGCCAGGGACGATGCCAGCTGGGTCAGGGCTCGGGCGATGGTGGAGAGGTGGCTGTTCATCGTCCGCAGCTCCGCCAGGATGTCGCTCACGTTCGCCGATGCCTCAGAGCCTGCGGGCACGGCCTGGGCAGCTGGTGGTGGGGAAGCAGCCCTTGGAGCTCTGTTTCGCATGGGTGCTGCCTGGGGATTTTCCTCATGGGAGGGTTGTGGGGCTGGGCTGCTACAGGGCTTCATGCCTTCCAGGGAGCTTGTGCTTATGGGTGGCTGGTCTTCCTCCTTGCCTTGAATGGTGGCGAGTGTTGCCGAGGCAAGGAAGGGCAGCCAGTTGATGAGGTGGGTGGCACCGCTGGGTGGGACAACTGGCAGATAAATCCCAGGGTGCAGGGATGGAGTAGAGGCAGGTGGGGCAGGAAGAGAAGGAAGTCCAGGGTGAACAGTGGCAGCAGAAGTGGATGTTGATGGTGAAATAGGAGGTGGTTTTGGATGTAAGGCTGCAGCACATGTGGGTAATGGTGGTGAAAATGATGCAGTACCAGTGTCAGAAGAACAGGAGGGTGATGCTGGAGCTGTGAAAGGTCCAGGTTCTTCAGAAGTTGGTGGTGAAGTGGCAGCAGGTGGAGCATCAGGAGTGCAAGGATCTGAATCTGGAAGGAAGATACATCGTAAACCTTGATTCACACATGTACTTACACACAGACTGTTGCTTGCTGTCCCCTCAATGAGACCAGGCCTTCCTTGCTGAAAGAGGAAATTTCATCAGCTGGTAGTGATACTCTCTGTAGGTCCATTAGAAAAGAACAGATGTAATCTAAGACAAGAGCCTACTGTAGGTAAGCATGAACTAAATAGTACAAAACTAAATTATCTTTCCATTCTCATTCTTCATAAAGCCTGTAGACATACCTGAACATTTTCCTGGTTGGCATCTCATAGCTATGAATTAGCTGGTGAATTGCCTACTGTGTTTTCCTGGCCAGCCATGGAACCATGGTAATGTTCTAAGTGACTCAGATGTCTTGTGGAGATGGGAGGGCTGGATGGCTTCTGCCAAAGCTAAAGTTAATTGCTGCTTTACAGGGAGTCTCCGTTTTCAGCATTTTGGTTTGAACAGATAGCTCAACACCAAACACAATGAGAGCTACCTAGTGGCTTCCACACATTTTTTTATGTGTGGAAACATGGCAGAGTTCACACAATCAAACTTTGATATATATCCGTGCCTAGATCCCTTCAGCAACTTCAGATATGAAAATTAATAAAGAAGAGATAGAAAGAAATTGTTGACACTGGGCATCCGAGTCTGACATTTGTGCCCTCTTGGAAGTAGTTCAGTGGACCTCATCCGATGTCCACTAAGGTCATTAGAAATGTTGCTTGGACTGAGTCCGTAAGATACAGCATAGGAAGAAAGAGCAGCCTCTGGAGGATATACAGAGCCTTGGAGAGGCACATGTTGGTCCAAATTGCTCTACGCACTGTGCACAGTTGTTAAATAACTTATTGTAAGGATGATCTTATTTTTATAATCATTCTGAAAGCCAGAAATATAATGGGAAATTTTACCTTTTCAACAGCCTCAAAGATCTGCATAAGTGGAATTACTATACCATGCTGTATATCTTTATTTTAGCACTGGGAACACATTATACAAAAGGTGGTGAGATGCTGCAGGAGTGGTCAGTGTAAGACAGATGGATTTTAAAACTACTTTTTGTGGCAATTAAGTGCAAATTTTAAGGCACTGCTGTGGATACAAAGACACAAATTAATAAATTTATCTAGGTTAAAACAACCTAGAGAAAGCCAAGTACTGAGGTGTTAACACTATGCTATTATTATTTCTGGCATCTAAAAAAATCTGATGTGAGAAATCCATTTTCATTACTGGCTGCTTTGGTATTCCAGATAGCAAACTGAAATTCTGACTCAAAAGCAAAGGTTTTTCCCCGTCATTCCTAATACCAAACCAGCTGGACATGCAGCCAGAAAAAGTCCATCTTTGTCCCACATGGGACTACAATGTTTTTCCTAACCAGACACATATGTTGCTTGAAGAGGATTATGACACAAAACTCAGTCTGCCTTTATGTCCCTGAGATTTTTATGGAGAGTTACTGCAGGTTCCTTGAAATGGTTTCCTTCCGCTGTGTATTGGCTTTCTTCCCAATATGAAGTCCCTGCCTACACAGGCATTCGATCCCTGTCCACTGGAGGTGGGCTGAGGATGCTGGATTTTTGGCTTCCAAAGTGCTATTGATTTGCCTTTGGTTTTTCAAAACAAAAACAAAAATAAAGCATAGCTCAAATACAGGTTCCTTTTCCATCCAAACCACCAAAGTTTGCAAGGACTGAGATGAAAGTTTCAGGTTTGGCTGCGCAGTGGTGTTAACCAGAACAGTGTTTATGGTCCATATATAGTGTGGCTAATCCCTGTCCACACTGCCCGAGCAAATCAAATTAAGAGTAATGTTTTTCCATACATTACAGAGCAGAGGAAGCTCGACAAACCGTGATGTAATCTGGTTTAGCACCATCAAATAACTGTCACAAACGATTCTTAAATGGTCAAAGAGATACTGGGGTTAATATGCAAAGAATAGCAACTAATACAGATAAAAATAGAGGCAAAAATCTGGACACCAAAGGCTCTTCCATTTGGCTGAAACCTTTCCAAACAGTGTGGTTTCCATATCAGAAGCCACAGCTTTGTCATCCCCCTAATCCCTATTTAAGATTTATTTATGTCATGCAGCCTTTAAACACAACTTGCTCAGCTTGATCAGGCTCCCATACTTCCATCTAAGAAATTCCACATGGGTGTCTGGACACCTGCACATGGATCCTGGTGTACCCAGGACATGTGGGAGCTGTTGCAATGCTCAGATCATAGAACCCAGAGTGACTGATGGTTGGGATGGGTCTGACCCAGCTGTTCAGCACCCAAAGACTGCAGAATCACAGCATCAGTGAGGCTGGGAGGGACCTCTGCAGACCGTCTAGTCACAAACCCTGCCCAAAGCAGTGACAACAATCTTTTCCTCCACGGTCAAAATTGCTGGAATATGTTTAAGAAAGCCCAACTATATGGGAGTTCTGATTAGGATGAAGCATGGAGCAAGCAACTACTGTTGTGTATCAGATACAATAGGATTTCTCTTTATTTCCTTCCTCTCTAATGCTGGCTTTTCTTCTCTCATTGCAACTCATCACAACTTTAGTGCTTGATTATTTCCACTTTTTTTGTAGAACCCTCACAGAAAGAGTCTTAACTGGAGCATCCAGGTGCCCTGTCACTGGTGGGGATATTCAATCCACATCTAGACAGAGCTGGAGCTAATTGGGGTTGGATGGATGCCTACAGAGATGCTGAACACAGAGTGCTCAGACCTTCCCTAAAGGTATCAGCCCACTTGTGCCTGATCATTCAGCATCCTCCAGAGCACCCAGTCCACAGAAGCTGAGTGGATGCTGTAGCCTACTCCCACATGCAAAGACTGACTGTTCAAGGCAGGCTTGTAGCTTAGAAGAAAATTTATATCACCAGTTGGGGAAGTTAATACAGGACTCAGAAAACCTGGGTTGGGATCAAATTCATGCTAAACTAAAAATGCTTGGTGAAGAAATTCCTTGGAAGTCCCTGCATTGTTCGTGTTGCGTATAGAGGCAAAGCCCCCTAAATGAAGGCTTAGACACATAAAATGTATCTCTCTGAGCAGCCTCAAGAGTCACTTCTTTTATATTGAGTGCACAGGCAGCTTTGCTTCATCCTTCAGGAGGATTATTTTACTGAGATGGGATTCCAGTCACAGAATCAAGGAATATCCAGAGTTGGAAGGGACCTCTAAGGCTCATCGAGTCCAAATCCTGGTCCTGTACAAGTCCACCCCAAAAATCACACCATGTGTCTGAGAGTGTATTGTAGTTTTTCTTGAGCTCTGTCAGGCTTGGGGCTGTGACCACTTTCCTGGGGAGTCTGCTCCAGTGCCCAACCACCCTCTGGGTGAAGAAACCTTTCCTAATATCCAACCTAAATCTCCCCTGATACAGCTTCATGCCGTTCCCTCAGGTCACCTTTAGCTTATCTACACAGTCACTTCCCAAGCCTGTCTTTGCAGCCAGTGGATTAAATAGGTCTAGCATCACCTCTTTATTGCTAGAATGAGAGAGACTTGTCCTCATCACTTTGCTGGGAATAATGTTGGATAACTAATTTGGATGTGGATGTCATGATTTGAAAATGCCTACATTGCAAAAGAGAACTATACCAGTGCGTAAAAATGACCGCCCAGCTTAAAAACATTCCCTACCTTCCTGATATACTATGGATCTCCCAAAGGGAAAGCCATTGTACATCCTTGTGTTACCTATTTGCAGGTAGGAGGAAACACTTCTGCTCTGCCACCTCCAAGAGTATCTCAGGGTGTCCAAAACTCATGGGGCTGTAAACAGGGCAGGTAATTCAGTAATGAGAGGGACCAGAGGACCACCACTGGGAGAGGATTTCCTGATACTTGTCGCGCTCATGATGATGGATGTGACCAAAAGATTAATGGTCTGCCCTGTGAGAATGGCAAACTAAAGTTATTTTAAATGTATTCAGCTGCATGAGAAGATCACGTATTTAACTTTAGAGGCAGACTTGGCTATCTAAGCTGCTTTTGTCTGGCTACTGATTTTATCTGCCTTGCAGCCAAATTGCTGTAAACTCTGATTTCTTAGTCTTTTGTCAGCTATCGAGGGAAAGGTCTGTGAAGAAGAAATCTTGAGGGAAAAGCAGGAGCATGACTTTCCACAGATTCAGCTCATCTAACATTAGCCCTTTAGCTGGCATCTAGTGTGAGGCAGTTGTCTTGGCTTCAGTCAAGAAAGAAGCACCTCTGGGGTAAAGCCATTCCAAGCTATCAAGTCCCTAAGTGGGGTGAAGGATTATGCTCTGAAGTGTCCCTCCCCTCCCACAATTTCTTGTAAGAATAAGTCAACTACCTTAGATGGGCTGAGTATCTTCTAAATGGCTCAAGAGGGGTGAGCTGGATTCCTCACTTTATTTGTAGATGTAGCAAGTAATTTCACAGAATCACAGATTGGATCAGGCTGGAAGGGACCACAGTGGGTTGCCTCATCCTTGCCGCCTGCTCAAGCAGGGTCATCCCAGAGCAAAGGGCACAGGGTTGTGTCCAGACATTTCTGGAATATCCCCAATGAGGCAGACTCCCCACCCTCTCTGGGCAATCTGTTCAGTGCTTGGTCACTGCACAGGAAGGAAGTTCTTCCCCATGGCCAGGTGGAACTTCCTGGGCACCAGTTTCTGCCCGCTGCCTCTTGTCCTGTTTCTGAGCCCCACAGAGCAGAACCTGGCTCAGTCCTCTTGGAACCACCAACTTCCTATCAAGTCGCAAGAGCAGATGGGTAATGCTGCCTCTGTGCTCCCTTGGAAAGCACAAAACCATGGAGACAAGGTTTAAGACACAGGAGAGTAGAACCTGAAGCTCCTAGAGTGCTTCAAGGAATGAGCTTGTGGTTGAGAAGGTGATAATCTTTCAAGTGAGTCAGGACTGAACAGCAATCTATCTATTTCAATACTGCCAGTACTTTATTTATTTATTTAAATAACCAGTACCTCAAGGGGGCTTATAAAAATGAGGGAGAACAACTTTTAAAAAGTGAAGATAATGATAGGAAAAGGCAGAATGATTTTAAACTAAAAGAAGAGGTAGTCAGACTAGACATCAGAAGAAATGTTTTATTCAGAGGGTAGTGAGGCACTGGAACAGTTTGCTCAGAGAAAATATGCCTTCCCTGGAAGTGTTCAAAGCCAGGTTGGATGGGGCTTTGAGCAACCTGGTCTGGTGGAAGGTGTCCCTGCAATGAGTAGAGAGGTTGGAACGAGACAATCTTTAACCTTCCTTCCATCCCAAACTGTTTTATGATCCTGTGATACTGTGATTCAATGACAAGGGTATTGAGATGCTGAAATGAGCCTCTTTGGTGAGACAGTGACCTGCAGGAGGCCTCTGTGCCCTGCCCTTTCTGCTCAGGTTTGTGCATCTGCTCTAAAGCTGTTGGTGTCTGTGTGTGTGCCCGCGGGACCGAGTGCGTGCGCGCTCCCCCTGCATTTCGCAGCTGCTTCCCAAGAAAGTCTAAATATACGCCTGCCTCCGCTTTCTGGTGAGAAGTGAAACTCAAGTCCCAACAGCTTGTGGTAAATGAAAGCCCAAGAGCAGCATGTGCGTCACTGAGGGTGGTGCTGCTTCTGCACGGACAAAATCCATCTTTGGGACCTGAATCTGAAGCCAACCCTCCTGTGCTGCTCAAGTTTGATTCAGATGGAGTGGCATTTCTTCCCACTGCCAGGCTGAGTCAAGCTGAGAAGGTTTCAAGCAAGTTTAGAAAGGATTAACTCACCAGCTTGGGTGAAGAGGCCACCAGACATTACAGTGGAGTAGGTCTGAACAGAAGCATCAGTGTGACCACTCAAAGATTGGTGTTGGCATATATGTGATTTCAGAAACTAAATTTGGCTCTACGTATTATTTTGGCTCTGGTCTAGTCTTTATTTATTTATTTAATTAATTAATTAATCAATCTCAACTAGCTCTAAACATTTGCTTTTGGGTGAGCAGTTTAGAAATGCATAGAAAATTCATAAAAGCATTAGGCAAGCTTATTGTTAATTATTTTTTATATAAAGCAAATTACATCTGTGTCCTAGGAACCCACTCCTTTCTTAGTAGGTAGAAAAATCCCAAAATATTTTATATATCAAGATGCTGCTCCCTTTGATGACAAAAGTGTTTTCATGTAATTAAACATGCCTATTCAAGTCAGGAGTTTTGTGCAAAATATTGATTTGAAAAGAAAAATAGATCAGAGATATTCCAAATCAACCCTATTCCTCTGGTTTGTGGCTTCCGCATTAAAATTATTTTTAAAGGGATTTTGCAAATAATTGTAGGTTACGAGAACAATGCTGTAATGGAGCACATGGCAAAGTCTCTTCCAGAGTCCATGACATTTCACCAAAAATACCCCAACTCTGCCTCTGTGCTGTCAAACTGGTTGAGTCATTTCAGCAAGGCTCTTTCCTCTGGCCTCTTGCTTTTTAAGCAGCCTAATAACAATCCACGACCTACTCTACTGATTTTAATTCACTTAAAAGTTTTTCTGACTTTATAAGCTAGTGCATCTCTTTGGAATTTGTTTCTTTTTTTTTTTTCATTGTGGTCTGGTTTGGGATCTGTTTCTCTTCTTTCAGGTACAGTACACCAGGCTTAGCTGGACTGAGCTTTATGTGACTAATCCCATTATGACTCCTGTGGAGTTGTGCTCTTTCAAAATTTCTTGAGTAATAGTCTGTTATGAGTACATACTTATTCCCATGTCATGCGAACAAATTTGTTCTCACAGTTTGTCATGGGCCATCTGCTTTTTCATCTTTGTCCCTGGCTTAATTTCAGTGAGATTTTATTCACTTCCTGACAAAATGTGTGTTTTTACACTCGTTTGGGACCAGATTTTCCAGGAACCTGAGGTCCTTCTTTGACACCTAAGGGACAGAGCCAGACTTTTTGAAGTGCTCTGCAGCTCCTGTTATTTCTGAATACAGAAGAATCCCTGAGGATACCCTGAAATCTCAGTGTGGAGAGGAAATGGGAAAAGAGGAGGTAGGCACGTTGGAGAGGTAATATTGTTGGGCAGCAGGCAATTCCTCATGACAGTGCTCATTGCCTAACACATTTTTCCTGCTGTGCTCAAAGCACTGTACAGACAAGTCCCACACTGGCTGTACTTTTGGGGGGCCAGACTGAAGCACGTGAAAAATGAAATACCTTGACAGAAGTCCATCATGGAGCCAGGAGCAAAGGCCACTTTCATCTTCCCCATCAACCAGCATTGCCAATGCAGCCCTCTGATGGCTCCTTTGCCCTACACTTCTATTAACGCAACTTCTTATATTAGGGAAAGATTCTTTCCCTCCCCTTTGCAGCACAGAAAAAAAGGTACAGCAGAAAAATCTGTTGTGCTTAAGGAGACTGCCAGCCCAGCCCTCCTGTGGCCACACAAGAACATCTTTTCCACCCACATATGCTTCTTTCCCAGCAACTTCCAGAGGATGGCAAAGTCGCTTGGGAGACTTTTTGGGTCCTCTGAAACTAAAATAAGACTGACAACTACTTCTGGAGAGCCAAAAGAAACAGGAAGAAGAAGAAAGTAGTATAGTTGTTCAGGCCACTTTGTCCAGACTGCCTTGTATTTTGCCTCTGTCAATGGTCAGTAAATGCTGCCTCCAAGGAAGTATCAAAAAATCTTCAGTAATAGCTATACCATAGTCCATTGTAGGAAATTTTCCTGGTGTTCCATTAATGAATCAGGTTTTTGGCCCAGGACAGATGTTTATAGTATCAACAATCACCTTTGATGAAGGCAAACAGATTTGATTTAAGATCAGGCTCAAAATGGACTGCAACTGCATGGACTGCAGCTGAAAGAGCTTGTGTGTAATTACCTCTCTGGATCTGGCCATTAGCTACACCAAAGGGTTTTTCCTGTTTTGAAACAGACAGCTTTTCCAACACGTGTAATTCTTCTGAGAGTTGTTTTCTTTCCCTAATAAGTACTATTGTCTTTCTGAATGTCCCTATTATGGTCTCACTGGCACTGTAAACGACCCATAATTTTTTTATTATTATTTTTTTTCCTGTTTCTTTTTTCCTTTTTCTTCTTTTTTTTTTTCTCTCATCCTTTGGCAAGGTTCTGGCAATTAACTCCTACAGCAATGAGTTTCTCAGGTTAGTTTTGCATTGTGTGAGGAAGTTTTTCCATGTATGCAGCAAATTTTTGATGCAGATCAGCCAGGAGCATTTTCTGTAAAACCACCTGTGTGCCTGCTCTTTGTAGCTTTCTCAATTGCACTTCGACCACATATGGCCTTAGAATAAGTTTGTGATCCCATGATATTCAACATGTTCTAAGAGGTACAAAAGAAAGTAGACAGGATGTGTATCTTTTGCCCTTAAACAAAAGGATCATAGAAATTATTAAGGTTAGAAAAGACCTCCAAGATCATCAAGTCCAATCATTAACCTAATAGTGTCAGGTCCACCACTAAACCATGTCCCCAGCTGCCCCATCTACACATTTTTTGAATGTTTCCAGGGATAAAGATTCCGCCGCATCCCTGGGCAATGTTCCAATGCTTGACAACCCTTTCAGTGAAGAAATTTTTCTTAATATCCAATCTAAACTTCCCCTGGCACAACTTGAGGCCATTTCCTCTCATCTTATTCCTTGTTACCTGGAAGAGGAGGCCAACCCTCACTTGGCTGCAACCTATTTCAGATTGTTGTAGAGAACAAGAAGGTCCCCTCTGAGCCTCCTTTTCTCCTGGCTGAGCCCCCCAGCTCCCTCAGCTGTTCCTCATCGGACTTGTGTTCCAGACCCTTCACCAGCTCTGTTGGTCTTCTCTCGACACACTCCAGCATCTCAGGATGAGGCAACCAGGAACATTTATAGAAGCAAATATTGATGGTCCAGATATTATAGGTTTATTTTTCTTTGCTGGTTTGAGATCGGTTTAATTTCTTTACATATATTCTCTGAAGGTTTCAAAGTAGATTCAGATGTTAATTAACCAAAGATAGTTATATTTTCCTGCTGGTTTTTTTTCCAGGAAAAATATGAGACACACCATGCAATCTTATGGTTTTAGTAGCCAGTGAGTCAAGTCTGGAAATTTGGTTCACATGAGTCAACGAGATTTCAGGTTCCTACAGAGAGTCCAGCAAGGACCATGTCCAGCCAGCAGTGGACAGGCCTCTTTTGCAGACACCATATTACTTTTCTTGGGCTGATTCATGAAACAAACTACATCCAGGCTGGGTTACCTTGAAACTCTTCCATGCTGTGCTTTTGGATGGTTTGTCTCTCTCAAACGCTTGTCACAGCTGTGTTCCCCACTGCAACACAGGAACTATGCATTTTCCTGGGTATTTACCATCAGACTGCCCCAGCACAAGGCTTCCGCTAAGCCTTAAGAGTCTACATAGCAGAGCAGTGGTCTAGCAGTCCTTATCTTGTACCATCTTTCAAGCTGTGGAAACTCACTACTTAAATGGAAGAGACAGCGAAAAAGAGTGCAGAAAGTCCCCTCTCCCACCTAGAGCAGAACCAAGGTTGTTGGTTCTCCTTAGCGAGCAACTTTTAGGTGAAACAAAGGCTGAGTAGGAGGCCATGATTAGACACATCACAAAAGACTGTCTCTGCAAGATGGGCTTGGCTGTTGCTCTGCCTAAGAGTTTGCAGGCCAAAACCTGTTTGTCAAGCTAAAAGTGGACATCTTGACTACAATGAAGAACCCCTCAGTGATCTGAGGATGACAAGGGAATGATCTTGCCGTAAGTATGCAAGAAAAGTAGGAACTAACTCATATAATTGATTAAATTTTCATATATTTCCCAGCATGTTTCACCCCCAGAGGCATGGTGCCATTTTTAGGAAAATAATCTTGTAGCGAAAATCCCCTGAAACTGCACAGCCTGAGGTGATTTTTATCATCTTCATACACCAAGGAACCACAGAGACCATATCTTTTCTGCAGAGTTAATATGGGTGGGAGACAGCCATATTTGAACTCCTGAGTTATGCCAGTCTGGACATGAATTATTTCCCTCAATGACCCTACTGCTCCTTTGCTGTTTGTGAACTTTCCCGAGTGTACCAGGAGTTTCAGACTGGAGGAGGAATATCTCATAGTTTTTTGTGTTTAGATACTCTGGGATGCTTTCCCAATCTCTTGTGTCAGATGTGGGAGAACTTGTTTACTCCAAGGAAAGGCTTTCAGGAAAGCCCTGAAATATTCAACTCACTTGTGATCAAATTTGAGTCCTTACTGCAAAAAGGGTGAGTGCCAGCCCATGGCAAGACAGGACCCAGGCTGCTTATCCCCTCCTCAGAGCTCCCAGCCTGAACTGAAACCACTTCCCAAGCCTGAAAGAAGTTTTAAATGCCCATGGAGTCAGTGCCTTGGAGATGTACCTTTTATCCTCTTCCACTTCAACTGCTCGATATACCCAGGCAGTTGTGGCAGGCATCATGGAAAAGCTGTCTTCACAAAGACATTTTGTCTCCAATAACATTTTCATTTTACACCCAAGTCTAGCCGGAGGTGAATTCTTTTGTTTATTGAAGAGCCACAGCTCCTTTGGAACAAAATGTTCTCCTGTAAGCCGGGTGAGACGCTGGTTTTATTGAAGAACAGTCCTGCAGACCAAGACAATGCTGTACTTCACTACCCCTTTTGAATTACTACTCTGTCATTTCCCAGAGGAGCATGATCGGCCGACCACTAAACTCTGCTTTAAGATCTTATGCCCGATCTAAATGAGACAGAATGAAGCCCTGGAGAGATTTCAACCCTTGCTTTGTTGAAACAACATTGCTTTGTTTGGAATGTGTTTGCCTTTGTACGGGGGAATGAAAATGTAACCCAGTGCCCAGTTTTGAAATACATAAATACAACACTTTTGGTAACGTAACATATATAAAAAGATCCATAGCATATGCTTTTTCTTATGCATCCTTTTTCTTGGAGATCTTCAACCAGTTTTGAAACCATCAAATCCTGAGCTCTGTAACGTCTCAGTGGAGGAGGAACATATCATGTCTGTGTTCCAGGCTAGCATGGTGACCCAGTTAGGAAATCTGTAGCAGAAATGAAATGAAATCCAGACCTGTGCTTGCAACAATGAACTCAGCCTTCCCCTGTATCCAGTTGGATTACACAAGCCAGGAGCCACCCAAAAGTTCATGACACCCACTCACAGCTCCAGTCAGTGGTCACCACCATTTGGCTCCCAGGTCTTTCCTGGGCTTTACTTTAATACTCTTAGATTATGAACTGAAGAGATTTATGATCCAAATCATCCAACCCAGGTTGAATCCTGAGCTGGAAACAGCTGGAAACAGCTGAGACAGTTGGACTTCTTCCTACCCCTTCCTACAAATTCACTGTTATTTCAGTGCATCTTGGGGCAGAAATTTCATGAATGCAGGCCCTTGCTGTACCATTAACTGGTGGATGAAACCACACCATCAGCATCTGTGGAACAGCAGTCAGAGAATTTGAGGGGTGTTGCATGTGACAAGAACAGAACTACACTAGGAGGTTCCGACTTCCGCATCCCTCCACCTATACATCCTTCCCGCTGTGTGTCCTCCTGAATAACTAAGTGGAGGAGGCGTTTGCCCACTCTGAGAGCAAACAAACACGTCAGTCCTGCCCAAACAGAGGTGCTCTGTTTCTCCGTCTGAGTCCATGTCCTTTCATCACCATGGGTACCAACTCCTGTCTGATATTTTGGGCTGTGCAGGGTGGGCTTGTTCGATTACTGGGCAGAGGGAAACACCTTGTCAGGACAGGAAGGAGTGATTCAGCTACTCCTCACTCTGAGTCAATATTTACTCAGTGGTTCTGGGTTTGGGGGAGGGATGGTTTCTCTCCAGGGTCACATTCTCACACTCCTGAGTGAGGTGGCCGGAACCACCAGTCTAAGAGGGTGCTAGCAACCTTCTCCTGAGAGCACAACAGGCAAGCTAGGCATTTTTCTAGGCTGCATTTGGATGCAAACTGGCACGCTGTGGCTATGTCTCTTTTTCTTCTAATTGTAGTCTGGAGCTTTCCTTAATGGGACAGAGAAGTCTTTGAGACTGCAAATGTGCTCTTCTCTTTGTTTCTGGTAAGACATAACACTGTCCTCATGGGACCGCACTCCAACAGGGATATTTTAGTTCTGCCTGGCTCCACTTCTTGCTGGCCCGTGGTCTGATTGCTGTTTGTCACTGGGACTGTGAGCACTGGGGAACAGAGGCTGCCCTCACTGCAGCTGCTCTAGTAGGCTGGAGCCCTGAATTTGGCTGGGCTTCCCAAGCATTTCCACGAGGCAAATAGTAACACTAATTTCAGCTGGACACTGTATTTCTTGCTTACATTCCTAAGGGGCCCTGTTGTGCTGCCTTTGCCTTTTCTCCATGTTAAATGCATTGCTAGATGTCACCCCGGGGGTTGTTGTGTCCTGCTGGTGGATGATTATATTTCTCTATTTGAGACATCGGAGATGAAAGAGTAGATGGAGATACCCTTCTGCTCTGTCCCTGATATGATTTTGTGAAGATGTTGAATATGTCCCGTCCTTCAGAACTTGGTCTCTTTTATACTGGTGTAAAACAGGAATAATTCCATTGGCAGCAGTGTCATTTATACCAGTGTAATCATGGGAGAAGGAGAAGAAATAGGCCTGCAGGGATTTTTTGTTTCTTTTGGGGGGAACCATGCTGACTGTAAAACCACAGCAAAATTATTTTTAAATGAGAAAAATTTCTTTAAGACAGATCAGCCTCTTAAAAAGAGAGACAAATGGAATGAAAGGCTGCAGTTCAGAAAGTCCTGCGGTATTTGGGAAATGGGGCAGTTTGCTGTAAAGGGAGGAGTAAACAGCCAAAGCCAGGAGAGCTGCAAAAAGAGAAAGACCCAGAAAATGAAGCTGCTTATGAATTACATTATCAAAATTTCTCAGAGCACAAGAGATGAGATTGTAAAGGCAAGTTTATTCTCAGCACATGCGTGGAAAAATGTAAACCTCAGTAAGAACCACTGAGTAAACCTGAGAAAATAAAATGACTGTGCCTGGAAATGTTTAGGGGATGGTGTTTGTCAATTAATGAACTGAGAGGCCACCGTTTGCAGTTCACTACACAGCAAAGACATGCACAAACTAAGCCCAAAGAAGGAGATCTTTTCTTTTTCCCCAGTAAGAGGAATGCAGGAACATTTTGCTCCGTGTTTCATCTGCAACTCATTTTTTTCTTTCATAAAACCTGGTGATTATTGAGAAGAGAAAGTTTGCTCCAAGTGGCTGGGCGAGGGGTCACAATTACTCACACCACCAGGTTCCCATTTGCCTTCAGGTTTGTTGATGTTGATGACAAGCCTTTACCATTCAGTTTCTCAGTTGTGTCAGCAGCTTCCCCCAACAGCCCAGTGATGCTTTTTGTGTTAGGCTGTGCAGACAAGAGAGCAGCTCCAGCCAAAAAGCACACATTGAGTTCGTACTCCCTACTGTAAGAAACCTCAGAGTATGACTAAGTTTGGATCCAGCCTCATGGTTTGGACTCATCTCTAATAGAAATACATAGATATCTCCAACAACATATTTAAATGGGAAGAGGAAGTTTTCCGAGGACACAATACATGTACCTTGTTAGGGAACAGCTCTTTTCCAGACCAAGAAGCTTCTCTCTATCCTGGGGAAAACACTTGCTTTATGTACAGAACTACCTTAAAAATGGAAGGGAGGGGGATTCTGGCAGCATTGGGAATCTTCAGCATGCCGAAAGGAAGAAATGCCAAAGGGTTGTATGCCTTGTAAAAGGAGGGCTGCTTGATTAACTTTATGGAAAAAAACTGAGCTGTAAAAAGACAGCATTTTGTCTTTAACACAGACTGCAAACTGGGAGCACAGCCAACTGGGTAGTCTAAGCTAGCCCAGGACTATCAGGAGGCCAAGGTCAGAAGGAGCTTGGATGTTACCAGGAATGCAATGAGAGACAGGCTGGTGAAGGGGGAATGTGGAGGAGCCAAGGTGCAGTTGCTGAAATTCATAAATGACTCAACAAGGAAACAAACTCATGTAGGATCCTGACTTACAAGGGAAAGCATTAAGTCTTGCAAGGAAAAAAATCCAAAACAAACCAACACAAAACCACTGTGTGTCCATCTATACCTCTGTTCCATAGGCTTAACTGAATCATCACAGAGAAAAGAAGTCCATTTCAAGACCAGCACTTTTGCTCAATCTTTCTGCGCCTTGGGAAAGTGGTTACACCATTGAAAATGACCAGAAGAACCCCAAATCATCCCTCCATGGCTCACACTACAGCTAATGCTCTCACTGTAACAGCAGCAGAGGCTTGGACTGAATTACACAGTCCAACACACTCTGTGCAACATCAGACAGAGGTACAGCACTTGGCCAGTCCTTGTGACATCATAATTAGAGACAGGGCTTGAATCAGCATCCAAATATGAAGCAGTGCTGTGAGTCAGTTGAGATGTGCCCACCAACATTGTCATTATCCTGAACTTTGTAATTTATAAAAAAATACAAGCACTGCAATCTTCAGGACATTCACAATTTAGTGGAGTGAATACCTCAAATTTAGTACTAATCTCTTGAAGTCAGTAAATTGTTTAAAAACATAGCTGGGAGACATGGAATTCTGGGAGCTGCACCTGTGAAAAAGCCGCCTGAAGTTGAGCATTCCAGAATAGACAGACCTTAAGTTTTAGGATACCTGAAAAGAGCACATGACCCCAACTGAAGCATCCCTAACTTGTCCTTAATAAAAAATAACTGAAGGTCCATGTCTATCTCTGACTAGAATGGCTCTGATCAGAGAAGGAAATTTACTGTGTTATGGGAAGAAACCAAACAACCAAACAGCAAACAAAAATCTCAAAGAAGAAACTGCTCAAAGTGATTTAAAAATACATGACTGCACCAGGACAGATGCCAGTGAAACCAAGCATTTTGGGGTAAGATCTGCCAATCCTGCTGAGCACATCGTGTATTACAGCTCCCTTTCTCATGTTGCTGGAATACTCCCTGAACAGCAGCATGAGTTAAAAGTGAGTTTTGAATAGTCATCTGAAATGTCCTGGTTCAAACTTCCCAGCTTCGTATTCCAGGTCTAGCAAATCTTTGGGTTTGATCCTTCTCAGTGCAAGCAGGTGCATCAGCATTTGGCCCTTGCACTTCTTTATCCTGAATTTTGCCTCCCCCTTTGAACACTCAACTCCAACTGTTTTATGAACAAATTTGCAAGCACAGTTTTACTAACTTTTGCCAATATAGAGTCTGCACAGGAGACAAGGGGAGCATGCATTCCCTCTTTCACTATTAAGTTAGATTCATTTAGTAAACTTGCAAGTCAACTTAAATGCTTTGTAAAATCTACGAAAAGATAGATTTTTATCCACTGTACAGTAGGAGTGGGATCAGCTCTTAAAGTAACAAATTTTAAGAAAATCCTAAGAGATGTGTTGACCCAAGGTGGACCCAAACAATTATCTTAGCATCAGTAACCTGGAAGAGCAGTGCTTCAAGGCTGTGGGGACTAGTTTCTCTGCTTGCCAATGCTGCTGATATTCCTTGCAATTCTACCATCTACTGATCTACTGATCTATTGATCTACTGGTTGATAAATAGCTCCAGGGCCATACTTAGCCATCAATTACACTTACATGTTCAAAACTTGTGCTAGAAAATCAGAGAGGTCAAATTCAACCAAGAGTCAATGAGACTGAGAGTAGCATTTGGCTCCAAGATGAAAGCAAAATATTTCCCTGACACATAGAATACAGTGCATTGCCCAGGATTCACGCTCCCTGAAGAAGGAATGTGTGTTTTCATGAGTTTGAAAATGAACTCAGTTACATCTTTCTGATAATGTGGAAATACAGAAAGGTCTCTATGTTGGTTCACCTGTATTTTCTATAGATTTAAAAAAAATCCTAAAATCTGCTGCTAATACTCTGTTATAACAGAACCTCCTGCCCACTTGGAGTACACTTAACTATTATACATCATGGAATTATAGAATTATAGAATAGTTTGAGTTGAAATGAGCCTTTTAAAGGTCAGCTGGTCCAATCCCTCTGCAATGAGCAGGGACAGCCTCACCAGATGAGGTTGCTCAGAGCCCTGTCCAACCTGACCTTGAATGCTTCAGGGATGGGATGATGTTCATGTTATTTCATGGAAGAAATAGGATGTAGTATCCATTTCTTCTGAAAGAAATAGTGGGGCTGACAGGTGGAAAATCTTGAAGTATTGTACACTTCAGTGCTTAAAAGGCAGATAAAAAGAGAGTCAGGAACTCTAATTTTAATTCCTGGCTGTCTAATTGATTTGGTTGGATGGTCTTGGATATCTCCATTGGAGCCAGAGTCCTCAAGCCACTATGAGCTTTGTCTGAATGAGAATGGGGATTTGCTTCATAATTCTGCTGTCTTCCAAATTCTTCCTCACAAATACAGTAAGGATAATTCTTCCCTCCCACTGGTATGGCAATTCTTAACTCCATGTTTGCAAAACTCATTACAAGTTTTGGATGAAAGGTGTTAGAGGGGTGCAAAACAGATTTGACACCTTTTTTTCTATAGAGGGCTTTTGAGGTTTCCTGTGATTGTCCATGTTTTTGAAGATTAGTCAGCTTTTCTACAGGATTATGCAAAGTGAAAGCCTGCAGCAGCAGGAGGTTGGGATTAGTGACCCAGAAGGTCCTTCCAGTCCTGTGGAGGATTTTCCAAGCTGTACCAAAGAGGTTAAAGCCTACTTGTGTGGTCTGAACTTAACACCTTCAACACACAACCCCGTTGAAATTTTTTGTTGTATCCTTTTAGCAGGATGGAAGCAGGGCCAGGACTGGGCCTCTGTGTGAAGGTAAGAGAAAGCACCTGCCACAACAACGATGGAGAGCACCACACAAGCTCACCGACAGCTCAGAAAATGGGAGCGGTCAAGAAACACCTAAAGAGACACAAACAGCCTCATATCTCTGGCCTTAAAATGCCACCTCTAGAAGCACCACTTGTGTTACCACTGCTCAGGCAGTCCTGGACCTCCTTTCTGAAACCCACCAGCAGCTGGCAGCAGTTGTGACTGTGGTTTTGTGGTGCAGACACCTGTCCATGTGAAACTAATCTGAGGCCACCGAGCTCATTTTCTTGTGGCAATTTACCAGCTTCCCATATAGTAATAATTTTTGACAGTCATTGTCCTGGGCTGGAATAAAATCAGTGATCCAGTGATGGAAGCTGCTTTGGTCATGCTCTTAGCCAAGACTGTGTTTTACCTCACTGGAAGGTGGGCAGTGGTGTTGTTTTCCCGTGTTGGGGCAGGTATGCGTTAGAGGTTAATTCAGATAGTCTCCACCCCCCACACCTCAAAGCCTTTCTGAGGAAACCAACAGTTTCTGATGCTCAAATGTTCTTTGCCAGCCAAAATGTCAACCGCATGCCACCTCCAAGGCGGCCACAGTTCAGTGGTTGCACATCAGAGCCACTGGTCCATATTTATAAAGTGCTTTGATATCCCAGATGAAAGGACAGTATATAAATACCCCATTCATTCAGGTGACATACAGTAGCAGCAAACAGAAAAATCATTATCCACAAATTTAGAAAGGAGTATTCCTGTTTATTAATTGAAGACCACATGAAGAATGCTTGGTTAAAGTGTTCCTGTTGGAGTGGACATTTCAGTGCTGGTCTAGAGAATGAAAATAGACTGCATGGGCAAATGGCATAAACATCAAGTTTGAATAACTCAAAACAAAATTCTCCTTAAAAATGCAGCAAAAATCTTTTTATAGCATAAGCATCAAGTTTGAACAACTCAAAACAAAATTCTCCTTAANCTGCATGGGCAAATGGCATAAACATCAAGTTTGAATAACTCAAAACAAAATTCTCCTTAAAACGCAGCAAAAATCTTTTTATAGCATAAGCATCAAGTTTGAACAACTCAAAACAAAATTCTCCTTAAAAATGCAGCAAAAATCTTTTTATATGGAACTACCCTTGTGCCTACAGACCAATAGGGAGTGAGGCAATCAGTCCTTTGCCAAGTCAGGACTACAGTGAAATTATTATCCTAGTGAAATATAATCTAAGTTAGAAAAGGAATAATCGTTACAGTGTGAGCATAAGCTGTTCTGCAGGTTAGCATCTGTCATATTAAGCCACCTATGGGTTCACCAGTTCTCTCTCTTTTATACATATAATGGTGTCTTTGGATTTCTAGACCTGTATTCCTCACTTCTTTCTCTGTGTATCTTTGAGATACATGACCCCATTGCTTCATTTGGAAAGTTATGTTAAATAAAACCTTTTCTGCCTGTCATCTCAGTATTCAATTCAAGTGCTGAGCAGATACCCATTCACAGTCCCTGGGAGCATGCAGAGTCTTTCATATATCATAACCATAAAAATAAATCGATTACAAAGCAGAAAGGAGATAAGGCACAGGTTTAGGCCGCCTTTTGAAGATTTATTAAAACAAACTGATATTTCTTATAATGTGCATGTAACCAGAATATATAATTGACAATGATAATCATTAACAGGTACTAATGTTATTTCAGAACAGAGAATGGAACGAGACAGACTAAACCTCCATGCATGCAGTAGAGGAAATCCAAACTGTGATAATTAAATGCAAATAAAGCCTGGGGGCAAAAATTCCTGGTCTTTCTAAGATAAGAGAAATGTATTTCTACCATCTATAGTTCATTTATTTCTCTTGAAGACTCTAATTTGTTTTTAAGCTAATAGATCAAACATTCTTGTCACAGTTCGTACAACTGTCTCAAATACGTGAGAAGTACCCGCCAGGCTAGGACCACCAGCAATTTTTATGATTTCTTTACACTACAAATATTTGGCAGAGCTGAAATCACCCAATAAAATAAACCTGCGGATTCATCTGCAGTTTTAGACTCTCTCCAAGTATTTTTTGGACTTCTTCCCAAAATAACTGATGCTCATGATATTCCAATATCAAATGAAAATATGTCCTAATTTTCATGTCTCACTACCACCATCTGTTATTAAAGAGAAAGTCATCTTTCTCCTAGTGGGCCTGGTGGTTTGGAGACACCCATGTGGCCATGAGCAGAGCTCTCATCCAGCAGCTCTTCTGGTCCTCCACATCTCTGGCTTGGTGGGATTTGGACATAACAAAGGGAAAAACTGCGGAGCACTGTTGGTGGACTATAATTTCGTCCAGTACCAGCATCATCTGCCAGCTGGTTCCCAAGGAGCAGCATGTCTCCCCATGTCTCCAGGGGAGAGGAAGATGGAATTTAATTTTGAGCAAGAATGGCATAAGGGAAAGGTTCAGGATCCTCTTTGGGAAAGCCTTTGGCAAAACGGAATAGATTAAAAATACCATGCTTGAAAACTCAGCTGTACTGACATGGCAAAGATCTTCAATGAAAGCCACTCAGCAGTACACAAATGTTGCAGTTACTTCTGTGAGGTTCAGATCAGCTGTCTGACACTTCAAAAAGTCAGTCACTGAGCTTTGTAGACATTCAGCCCTTCTTAATATTACATCCATGCTAGAAGTATAAAAGTGAAGTCTTTCTCCTCCAAAGATGAATTAAGTTGTAAACCACCCCAAACTTCTGCCTCTACTGCTGCGTTTGACAACCAAACCACATCACCGCTTATTCACCCCACCAAGGCATCCCAGAGAGCCATTCCTAAACAGCTGACACTGCTCTTCCCCATTCCTGCAGATATTTTTCTTTCCAGACATCTTGAGCTGTAGTTTTAGCAAGTGCTACATGCAGTATGTCTTGTAAATCCTACAAACCACTATAAAATCACACGGTGTCAATTTTACGTGTTTTCCAACAGAAAGGACCATAGTTTTTGTTTCTACCAGTCTCTCAGCTGTACAGTGCCTTGTAAGTATTAATTTTTAGGGTCATCACCCACTCTGATTTTTGTAAAGCTCTCCAATTTCACAAGGTTTGTCTCACACCATGCTAGACTAGTTGGCAGCTGGCTAATACTGACTAGGTGGTGGAAGACAAACCTCTTTATTAGTGTAATGCTGAATTCAAACACTGCTGTTTCCATGGATTGAAATCATATCCTTTTAGTTACAGTAGTGTAGCAAGTAGAGCCACTGAGAAATTTCCATTTTATTTGTTTCTTTTTTAATACCAAGTTTGTTTTTTACAAAGACAGAGTTGCCCCCAGGAAAAGCTTGCTTTTCCTGAATTGTTTCCATTTTCCCTCAGGAAAGCTGAAGCAAAGCATTTATTCAGGGTCAATGTGATCTGCAAATTGTTCAGGTCAGGTCTAAACAAATTAAAACTATTGTAGGTCAAGTCAGCCTGACATGGAACTGCTTTAGCTGGAGTTACACATACGTGTTGGGAACTGCATATCTGTTCAGAAGCAATGGAGATTCTCTCCAACAGGGAAGCCCAGCCAGCAAGAAAAAAACAGGAAGAAAACAACTTCACAAGGTGAATGGAGAAAAACTGTAAACACAGCTGAGTGTTGAAACTGCCCAAAAACCCAAAATATTTCAAAATACTTCCCACATTCACAATAAAAGATTTTTCTACAAGTATCTCATTGTGCTGTAAGTTTCTAGCAGTTCAGCTTGGGACCCAAATCCAATGAATGATTAAACGCAGTACACAAATCTAGATCTTTATAGGGACATGTCTGTTCAGAGATATAAACCTGTTTTGTTAACTGGCAGGGAATACTGGATCACTGTGGGATTTGCTCTGTTTCATAATTCCATCTGTATTATACAAAATCATACACTATCATTCTCATTCCATAGACAGGAAACTGGGACTGTGTGAGCACTGCTACATGAGCAATACAGAAAAGAGTGAGAGGACAGTGGAGGGTCTCTAGCAATTGAAACTAAAAACCAGTTAAGAAAAACTCCCTTTGAGGTAAGGTATCTTCCAGGACAAGACCACAAAGGCACCACATGAATCTACAAAGTGGAAAATTAGAAAAAAAAAGGGCAAGACATGGTTCTTCCCAAAATGTAGGGTCAATCTCTGAGGCTTGTGCAGTGAGACGCTGTACAAGAGAAAGATTTTCATGAGGTCAAAAAGCTCATTGATCAGCTATTGACAGCTTGTGTAGACAGGGGATGAAGAAGACGGGGACAATTTTTAAAACCAGGGTGTTCTTCATGACCCTCTTTGGCTGAACAAGGACCTCTTCAGAGAGGGGAAGGCTGTGTGAGAATCCTGTCTCTCCAAATCTGCCCAGTCTCACCACGTCTGTGCTGTTCTTGACCCAGGCCACTGCCAGACCACTGAGTCTTTCTTGTTCTCCATCTGTGATACGTTTCAGCTGCCACACTGGATTTTTCATTACAGGTCTGTTGATGGCTGTAGGGGGCTGGGAGAGGGGATGTGTTGAGGCCTGGGCAGCAAATGTTCTGCAGACACATCTGAACTTACCACCACTGTACATTTGCCTGTGATACGGAGGACTGGATGTGATGACCAAAACACTCCCTGCTAAATATATATTTCTACTCTCATGACCCCACAAATCATTTACAAAGGTCCACACCAGGACAGTACGTGCTGAAAAAGGGCCTTTCTCAGGCCTGGCTAAATGCTGAAGGACCTACTTCCTAGGGGGTGTTGTTTTTCAGGAAAAAAATCTCACTGTTCCCTCATCTACTGTCTACACAAACTGTGTTTTCCTCCCCATGTGACTCAAATAATATATAACAGAAGTTTGACTCTACTGTATGCAAAAGCAAATGGTTTTATGATAGAGGAAAAACTCAGCCATGAAGGCACAGCGTAGAAACACATAAAGAGCTGAGGAAAGCTGAAGTACAGAGTGGGACATTATGAGTTGAGTACCCTGCAGGTCCAGAACAAAGAAAGCCTACACATTTCAAAACAACATCCCTGTTACTCTGCTGGGTTTTGAGGAACATCATTCATTTCAGTGCCAACACCAAGACAGACTTTTCTCCACGACACAGACATCACAGGTGGAAATGCACCCACCAAGGGCCCATCTGGACCAGCTCACTGAAGACTGGTTTCCTGCAGATTATCTGAATAGACAAAACCTGGAGAGTGGGAGTTGTGTTAAGTCTCACATCCTCGACACGGCTCCAGTAACCCACTCACCATTGGGTTAAGCTCCTATTGAACATGAGCAGAGCTCCTTACATGTTGTGCAACACAATGGAAAATTGAGACCATACCATAGATGAGGACATAGGAGTTACGTGGTTTGCCTGAGGCCACACAGTGAGTCAGCGGCTAAATTATAAACTTGGGAGTCCCTGGCTCCAAGTCACTTATTCAATCTATGCTGCCTCTAAGGCATATTACATTGGGGGTATTGTATGGAAATGACATTAACTTTGAAGAGCAGTGTACAGTAGAAACAAGCAAAATAAGTGGGCTTTATTGTGGGATTATTTAAAAAAAAAGTATGAAAAATAGTGACACGAGCAGTTTTGCAAGCATACAGTGTAAATTAATTTTGCACAATTTGATTTCGAAACTGCCCTCCTGGATTAAAAACCTAAACACCAAGTTTCATCCAATAATGGATCCTTCTTTTCCACTCTTCTTTTTTTTTCTTTTTCTGGCAATTCTGTTAACCCCTGAAAATAGTGGTTTAATATGGAAATGCTGACAGCTCCTTAAAGTAGAGCATCACATTTGCAGCACTGTAATTATGCCTACTTCAAAATGCTCCAAAGAAAACAAGATTTTCCTGTTCAAACAAATCTTGAATGGCTTTAGCCCCAGAATTAAATCATTCAGACCAAAAAGGACCGTGTTAAGCATGCTGAACCAGGGCTGTACCGAGGAGATGTGGAAAGAGATAAATGCAAACTGATTTTACAGTATTTATGTAATTAGATCCACATCTCTGCTTTTCTCTATTGAATGAGTAAAGACCAGATTAACCTTATTATTATGATGTTTATTTGATTGACTTAGGAATTCCATCTGGATGAAAGAGAGCCTAGATGTCTTTCCCCATGCATGCCCAGTGTGAAGCCAATCAACATGCCTCTCTAAGTAACAAATTTGGTTTATGTCATCTATCAGCAAGATACTGTAATGTTGGATATAACTTTAGTTCAATGGATGACTGCTCCTTAAAGACCACGCAGCTTAGAGGTTTCCATCCTGCATTTTTATGTCCCCACAGAAAATTACTCGTCAGATTTTCCACTCTTGTGAAGAGGGTGGTAAGGAAATGTGTGGTGCAGAACGCGTGCATGGCACATTTAAACAAGAATGTGACCAATAGCTCAGCACTGCCTTTTTGGTGGAGGATGTTTGCCTGTTTTGCAAGACTTTCTTGAATCCCTTTTCTGCCCTGTAGAATAAAGGCAAAGATGTGGGTAGATACGGGATTCCTGGGCTAGTGATGAGAGAGCGAGAGAAAAGGGAAAGGTTTCCTCCACTTCTCATAACTTTGATCGTTGGAACTGCTTCATGCAAATTTTCCTTCCTAACAATATTTACTATATCTCCATTTAGCATAAGTAATGTTAGAGCAAAAATCATGAGGAATTTGGTGTCAGTCTCATTGCATTTGTATGGGGAAAAACAATGTTTTGAATTAATAGAAGTCTCTGCTGATGGATTCTTACTTCCTTTGAAAAGCTATCCCACCAGCTAATTAAAAACCACTGTCGAGGACCTTCTCCTGGTAGGAACCCTCACTTTCCAGACAAGAGGATAACATAGCAAGCTGAGGCTGAGACAAGTTGGATTTATTTTCCAGCTTTGCATAAGCAATACAGACCCACACAGTCAATCTTTACCATCTCCAACTAGCAAAACAAAAATACTAATTTATTCTCCATTTTGTATAGGTCTTGTTTAGTCAGGTTGCGTCATTTCTGGGCAGAATCTTCTTTTGACTACATGCAGGTACAGCATGCAGAGTTCGGACTGCTCAGTGCAGCTCAGGGGTGAGCAACTAAACCAAAGAGATCACAGAATCACAGAAGCACAGGATGGGTCAGGTTGGAAGGAACCAACAGAAGGAACAGTGGGTCATCTGGCCCAAAATCTCTGCTCAAGCAGGGTCATACTAGAGCACATGGCACAGGATTGTGTCCAGGCAGTTCTGGAATATCCCCAGTGAGGGAAACTTTACACCCTCTCTGGGCAATCTGGCCAGTTGAATCTGACCAAGAACTTTTCTGTCATCAAAGTGGCCATCTTGTAACTGTAAATGGACATATTGCAAATGATTCTGTTTTATCTGATTTCCCGCTTCTTGCTCTAATAGACACGCAGGAATTTGCCATCAGGCTGCAATCTGACATGGCTGGGGTACAGGAGACTCTGCCTGTTATCTCACTCGTACCACACAGACTTGCTCTTGACTTCCTCCCGCACGTTATCACAACAGACTCTAACTTGTGCTTTGCTTTTCTGTTGGGAAAAGATTGTGCAACCTCCAACACTCACCCTGAAACTCTTCCCCCACAGGGAAGGAAGCCTCCAGCCAAACGAGAACTTTGATATTAAGAGCACGGTGATGTGTAAACCCATAATAATGCGCTTGGACGGCAGCTCTCCTTCAGGAAAACAACAAAACAAAACACTCTTAATTAAGGTATTGGCTCGGAGGAGGTACCGAGTCCAAAATTATTTTTACTTCATATGGAATTTATATGGAATGCAACATGCAATAAAACACCAGCGCACCCAGATGTGGATGTTCCCCAGCTGTCTGTCTGCCCCCTTTGATGGCAAGCTACAAAGATCCTTCCTGACACAGCCATCTCTGCAGGAAGCAAGAGGTGACTCCACCATGCTCTCATATCAAATTGAGCAGTGGAAGGAAAATTTTAGAAAGAGAAGTTATAAGTTTACAAATGTGAGTTGCTCTCAGCTTTTATTTTCTCTCTGTTCACAACAGCGGGCTCTTGGGCTTGATGATGCTTCTGGGTACCTTCCAGATCAGAATATTCTGTGATTCTGTGGTTCCTCCCAAACTCAGGGATGGGTCACAAAATGCCAAGGGAAACTTTTGGGAAGCACAGCCTGGGGGTCTCCAGGGTTTCTGCTTGGAGCTGTGGATTCAGATGTTATTTTTCCCTGCAGCTGTTGGGGGCAGTAGACAATCAATCCTGGGTTTGTGTAATCTGTATGACCTGGGTGTGGATCACAAATCGTCCTGATGCCAAACAGATTTGCAAGCCACCTGGCATGTCTGGGAATATAGGCAAAATGTAAGACCTGCCTTGAGAAATTGTTGTTTTGGTGGTCCTTGAGACTATTGTGCTCCTGATCTGGGCCAAATTCTGCTATCATAAACTGCAGTATGACTTAGCAAATGCCAATTGATTTTGGCTAGAATTTTCCCACTTTCAAGCCATGAGTATACTCATTTTAGATGTAACTGAATTTCCAAACAAGTTCCAGGAAATGAGTAGTTTAAGCCTGAGAGTCAGGAAAACAGATTTTCTTTGGACAGAGGCAGGAGGCAGATTACAGGCAGAGGCCAGCAAGACAAAATTTTGGAGGTTTTTTTTACACTAATGGTTACCAAAGATCATGTTTTACCCAAACAATCCGCTCTACAGCCATAGGCATGCTGGGCATTGTTACTACCACAGCATGTACTGAGGTGCATGTTGGGTTGCATGATGTGGGAAGGCCACAGCATTACTTGGAACTAAATGATCTTTAAGGTCCCTTCCAATCCCAGCCATCCTGTGATTCTATGACGTGAAGCAGGAGCAAGAGGCTGGGTTCAATCCATGCATCAGCTATTAATTATTTCACATTTTACCCCATTGTAGGATTCCCTTGTCTGCACTGATACCTCATAACTTTTAAATAATCCAGAAGCCCAGAAGCAGAACCTTCACCTTAGACCCCAAAAATGAAGAGCCTTGTCTCCACCATGAACCCTCAGTAATCCATGGGAAGGGGGATAGCATCCTAGTGGACAGCTCAACACAAAATCTGAAGGTGTCAGAAAAAGCAGCTTTTTGGACCACTGCTGAAGGACACCAGGCAACTCAATAAAAAGAATTTCTCTGGAAGAGTGGTTGGAAGTTGGAGTAAGTTGCCCAGGGAGGTGGTAGAGTCACTGTCTCTGGAATTTTTCAAGAGATGTCTGGGGGTGTGGCACTTGGGGATGTGGCTTAGGGGAGATTATGGTGGTGCTGGGTTGACAGTTGGACTGCATGATCTTTAAGGTCTCTTCCACCACAGTTTAGTCATTATGTGATTCTGTTTGTAATGTTTCAGGTGCTGCTTCTTACAGCCAGCGAGCTTCACACAATGAACAGTGGAGATCTGCAGTGCAGCTGTGACAGAGTTAGAGTCAGTGGAAAGAAACACGAACATTTAGAGTGCAATTCACTTTTCCTAAAAGAAATGGCTAAAATAACTCAAGCTTTGTGAAATTTCCATGGTTTTTAGGAAGCATTAAATCCCTGTGCCTCACCCTGACCTTCCGCACTCATTTCTGTTTGAAAGCTCAGGGACAGGATTTTTATTTTTATCTCTAGGCTACTCTTATTCTGAAAAGTGCGTGCTCTGTGGCATACTGGTCCCCAGTATGCCATACTGGGGACCTGCCAGAACAGCTCCAGCTGCCTTCTGGCCTGGTTTGGGACAGGGAGGTGGCTGGTGTACAACAGGGTCTTTCCCCATATGGGACTGCGCCGTAGTCAGGTAATTGTAGATGTCTGGTACAACAGGTGCCAGAATGCTCCTTTAATAAAATCGTTGCTTTTAATAAGAATAAGAATAAGGAGGAATGCCCAGTAGCTAAAAGGCTAAGCCTTGATCCTGAAAATACATGCTCACATGAGTAATTATGTGCACTTAGCAGTTCTCCTGCAGTGCTCTGAGAATTTCAGAATGGGCTGCTCCAGTTCCCATGGGCTGTAGCACGGACAGGACACTCCTGATCTCACCACGCAGGAAGTGACCTGTGTTCCTGCGTGTACTGGGACCAGACCCCCTGCCAGACTGTACCTCAGATATACCCCTTTTTCAGTAGCAAAAATGGGGTTCTGTGGGGGCCAGGTGGCCAAATCAGGATTTTATTAGTTAACGGGACATGGTTCAAGATTTTTGCATCCTGCAGCTTCCCAGGTTCCACTGACCTGTGTGATGCCTTGAGGATCGGCCGTTTCTCAGGAGATTTAACAGGGATTAGTGGTTCCCATGTTGGAGCTATAAACACAGTCCTGCCAATCACTTCACCCTCCCTATTCACGCCAGGAGAATAATACAAGGTCCTGCTCACTTTCCTCTTAAATTTCACATTCTCATTTGGAATAGTTTTCTTTTTTGAAAGATCATACAGGGATAAGCAGATAGGGGATTATTTTAACAACTGAGCTCCAAAATTGGACCATTTACATTGCTTGTTTCTCACTGTCCTTCTTGTTTACAACAGACTGAAATGGTTAATATAAATTAGTAACATATGATATACCCAGGTGTTTCATACAGTGGCCATAGTTTTTCCCCTGTAATTATTAGGTTACTACAAACAGCACTGAAACGGTTGAATATCTGTATCAGAGAACTTTGAGGAATAGAGAGATTTGACTGAAGGAAAATACTCTAACAAAGGTTTTCCTGTACAGGCAGTTGCCCTCTGACACGAACACAGCTCCTTATAACTCAAGGTTTTTAATGATGGGTTTGAAAGCAGAGCTAAGGAAAGCTCCAGCCTGGAGAACTAATATCATAGGGAAGCTCACAGGGTAGTTCCTCCGTTCCACCCTGGAGGTAGCTGCATTTTCACTCAGTGACTAAGTGGATGATACATATTCAGGGCTAGATGAGTTTATTTTTCACTCTTACAATGTCAGAGCAATTCCTCAGCCTGCAGTGGAGGTACCAGAGAGTACAGGAGAGTAAGGGGCTCACAGTGGGTAAAGGACTTTTCTCTTGACTTAGTGAATACATATAGTTATATATAGCTTTATATGCTGCAGCTTGGTCCTTCTGTTTCTCTGCTAAACAGGATATTTTCATAATTCTTCCTCCGTCCTCAGGATGGTGACAAGATGGATGAGGGATGTGAGAACTTTTTGTGAGTTAAATGTACCCATCCTCCTATTCTCCCAGCTTGCTTAATAATCAGCATTTAAAAGAAAATCAAAACTAAATAAACCAAAAATCTCCAATATACTACGGTGTCTGAGGGGTGTTTGTGTAAGTGGAGGATGTGAGTTCATGGATTCCATCGCTCTTTTTCCTTATGCCTCAGGTTGCCAGATGGTTGAGAGCAACCCAGATGGGCTCCAGCATGAGAAGACAACCTTTCCACAAGGAATAATGCTGCTGGCCAAATGAACAACCAGTTCTCCTGCTAATTAGGGCCCAAATAGAAACTATCACATGTTTTCATTACAAAAAGCAGGAACTCCTGGCTTATACCAGCTCTGTAGCATTGAGAGAGAATTCCCCTGGAGAGGCAGCTTGTTGGAGCCACATTTCTTGCACACACACACTTACCCATTTTATAATCAATACCAAGAACAAGTTGCTACTTTAAATAATTTCATTCCCATTTTCAGAGCTGCCAAGAGTGAAGGATTTCTCAGGAACAGCAGGCAGTGACCTCTGTGCTTGCTCTGCACTGCACTTGGAATCTCAGCAAGTGCTTTTGCAGCATCCCTTCCCCACGGGACTAAGCTCTCACTGGTGAGGGATGTTTGCTCTCCAGTGAGTACATGCAGGACAGATTTCCATCTTGCTGCAACTCCCTTTATAATTAATCACAGCCTAGAGGTCTGCACATATGTCAGCATCCTGCTGAATGGGTGACTGCAATGACCACACAATTTTAAGACCCTTCAGCACAAATCGCTTTAGGAGAAGCCTTGATATTTAGTAATATTTTTGTTTGGTTAGTTCCACCTGAGGATTCCTACAGTGTTTGTAAGTCCTCCTTTGGCAAATATCCACTTCCACATGTCACTGGCTATTGATTTCCATTTGTGCCAACTGACACAAATATTACAGGTGTCAGAAATGGTACCCATGACTTAATTGCATTGAGTGAAAGGAATAGGAGTGGTACAGCTGCATATTCATTATCTTGGTTGGATTTTTTATACAGAAAAAGTCTTTGTCTCCCTACCTATTCATATAGCTTAGTTAGAATTGTTCTTCTTCATATTTCTCTGCTCTTGTCAAAATTAGCATCAGAGAAGCTTTGGTTTACCTTCCCAGCAGGGGTGTAGAAGGGCTGAGGAGAGAGGACAGGAGCATGACATGGACCAACACTGCTCCCTGAATATGAAGACTCAGGACTGGGTGGTCTGAAAGATGCCCTCCAGGTCTGTGTTTCTGTGAAAAGCCAGCTATAAAGACATTTTTCTACTTCTGGGCTTTACTCACAGATAAAGGCTGGTAGTAAGGGTTCAAAGTGCTGTAGAAAGTCAGACCTACAAGGATGGACAAGCCCTTGTACCAGGGCAAGATACCTTTGGATTTACTCTTCAAACTAAAATTGCCTTTTCCCACCATTTCATAATGTACAGCCATTGCCTAGTCACTCTTAATCGTCACTGGTCGCTCTTTTAGAACATCAGTGAGTTTTTTTTCAGGTCTCTAACCCTCCTATTAAATATCTGTGTTTTGGATTATTCTTCTCAGAATTATTAGTTTGCCTTTTTTGCAGACAGAATCTCATTCTGTTTCCTGCTCATATTTCTAACCCCTGGTTCCATTTGTGTTATTTCTCTGTCTTCACTTGGTTTACAATTCTTTCCAGCACAGTGTCATGTGCAGATCTAGTTAATGTACTTGGTTACACCTCCTTCCAGACCATTAATAAAAGTATTAAATAATGTTGCTGCTAGTACTAATCCATGAAGC
Organism: Gymnorhina tibicen; assembly: GCA_013399875.1. Lineage (NCBI taxonomy): Eukaryota > Metazoa > Chordata > Aves > Passeriformes > Artamidae > Gymnorhina > Gymnorhina tibicen. The sequence continues at coordinate 434,729 of VXAZ01006414.1, forward strand.
ACCCTGCTGTTCACCTCCATCATCCTCAAGACCACAGCCATCCATCACGAGCACCATTTATCATGGGCAAACACACTTTGCAAGCTAAAGCTGTTCTGTTTGAATTGTGTTGCTAGCTCTGGGTGAGGAAAAAGGGAAGAAATGTCAAGTGTTAGTGGTGGAAGGAGGTGGAACAAGGGCTGATGATGTTGCTCAAAGCTACTCCTTATCAAGGAATCCAAATGGACCGATGGAGAGAAATGTGATCTCTCTCTGCATCCTGCCATGTCCTGTAGCAGAGCTTTGCCTGATGCACTGGTCTGGCAGTGCCAGAGACCACATACTTGAGGGAGGAACTATATATTATCCCAAGAGTTGCTCCACCAGCCACTGCACAACAGGAATAGCAGTCATTGGCAGAGGGGAGATACTCTTTGTTCCCACATAACTATTTCTGGTAAGATATAATCCCCTATCCAGACATGAACTAAAACAAGGTGAATTTCAGAGCCACTCTCTGCTGCTGGGATCTGTGATGAGCTGGTAAAGCTGAATATAAAAAATTCCTGGGCTCTAACAGGCAATTAACTGGGGGCTTCTGTCACCGAGAAGAAGGTTGGAAGGAAGGCAGGAGAGGTTCTTTCCATCCAGGCTTCCTCCTTAGGAAAGCAACATATTCCCCTTATGCTTGTCTAGACGTGTGGTGTGTACAGGAATGTAAGTGCTGCCACGCCAAATTGAAGACCTTGAGGTCCAAGAAGCTAAAAATCCTGCCTCAGAGAGTGGACAGCAACATGTACCTCTGGGATGGGGTGATGCTCTCCTGAAGCACACAGAACTGGCACAACCCCTGTGAGCTGCCCCAGTCCTCCATGTAGGGATTCAAGAGGCTTCAAAAAGCAAAAACTATTTTAATCCCTGAAGCATGAGGTGCAGTAGGTTTTTAAACTGTTTGATACAGCTGCAAGAACTCTGGATTCACTGACCAAACCACAGAAATGTCCCAACCTTATGTGTAGGATACCAAGCCCCTAGAAGTCCAGGCAAAACCAGTGGGAACAATGGGGGTTAAACAAGTGAGAAAATCCCATCCAATGACAACATGTTAACTGAGATGGCTGCTCTGGCCTGACCACTTAGTTGACATTTCCAGTCCTGCAGATCAGTTTCTATTAGAAGAAACTTTTCTGTTTCTCGAGTGTAATGCTGTTTGACTAAGAAATGGGCCCAAAAAATCCCATTTCATTGAATGCAGTAGAAAACAAGGAAAAGAAAGCATCTGTTTTCCTTCGAAATACCCAAACCTGCTCCTGTAGCAATTTCTGTGTCCCCAAACCCATTTTACTCAAGAAATCATTTAACAAATGAAGTGAAATAAAGAAGTGTATTAGGTAATGGAACTTCAGTTTTTCTGGACAACAGGTGGCAAAAAACACTTAAAGAGAATACCAAGTGAAATTATAATTGAGTGTACACATATCTTTAGCTCTTAAGTTGAATACACTGATGAATTTTAAATGGAATTGGCTCAGCAGCTTACCAAAGCACTGGGAGTTCAGTTTTGAACAGTTACGGGAAATAGAAGTTCTAGGACATTCATAGGTGGAAATAGGAGGGAAAAATATTGTAATTATTGTGTGTTTTTAATTAAAAATAGCAGTTTGAACAACTTATACTTCACTGCTCAGATATTGTAATTATGGTTAAAATAAGCAAGTCTGAACAGAAAAGCAAAAGAACAGGATAGGTAGCAGAGCCTAAGGTTGAAAGGGGGTAATAAAAATATGAGCTATGGAGAATATGATTTCAGACAGAGAACAAGAGACAATTTCTTCAGTAAAACTCCAGAACTGCTGAGTACAGAGATACAGAGACTAGAGTAAATACAATGAATTTTAGCACAACAGTTTCAAAGAAATAGATAATTTATCACAAAGTTTCCTGCAGCAGGTCAGACTCTTGAATTCACACATGCACCCCTTGAATTATTCCTTGTTTCTTTCCCAGTGTCAGGAGATCTGTCTGTTTGCAGATCATGTGCTGTGATAACAACAGGTCCCAAGGACTGGTGTGCCACACTACCCACACTTCACTGGAAATCTTTATGCCACGGATCTATGAAGTGGCACTCATCCTCTGGAGTCTGCACAGAGCTTTTGTGCACCCCAGAATGGTGTTTCTGATGGCTCAATGCTTTTGGATTGGGCACAATGGCTTAATAATCAAAAAATAATTTTTTACCTTTAAATATGTCCTTTGCTCGCAGTGCTGAGCAACAATTAAAAAAAAAAAAGCAGATTTTTTTTCATAATTTTAGGTATTGAAACTGCCTGCAAGAGAAAAGGGTTAAGTCTGGTGCACTGCCCAAATTCCAGAGGCTCCTTCACCTGCCTGACAACTGCTTCCAACTGCCTGATGATTAAACGTGCCAAGGGAGTAAGCCACTCACTCAGCCCACCTTGGGATGCTGAAACACCGAGTGCCAAGAGCAGAGAGAAACATTTTGGCTTGCTTTTGCATAATATGATGTTGTGGCTCCAGTTTGTTGGTGCTGCTATCGGTGATGGGCACAACAACAGCTCTTCAGGAGTGAAACTGCTGTGGAATTTAGATGCAAAATATTTGTTTGCATTAGGACAGACACCAGGGCTGGGCAGGCAGGGCAAAATGAGTAAGCACTTCCTGTGTTTTCTGGTGTTTTTCTCTGTTTAAACAGGCCAGTACACAGGTGTGACAAACAACAATGTTTTAACCACTGGCAGAAGGAAGCATTTCCTGCTGCCCATCTGCCAGGGATATGGTTTTCTTCCATGCAAAAGTGTTTGCAGAATGTGAATGCTTTGTGCAGGGAATCATGGATGAGTCCACTTCTTAATTCAGGTCATGCAAAGTGGGATAGAGATGTGTGTGAAAGGGCCTGTGCAATTGTGCGAAGAGGAGGAAAGGTAAAATATCATCTCCTAAAGCCAGAAGAAAATCATTGCTGTCCTCCAGCAAAGAAACAGGGAAGCCAGGGACACCTTAACCATCCAAAATGAAAGGGTTGTTTAGACGGAAAGGTTGTGTCTTGTTCTATCAACAGACCAACAAGAGGAAATTTGATTTCTTTAACCAGAAAGCTGCCTGGACCTCTTCTCACTGTTAGGAAATGTCGGGAAGTGTGTGAACACACAATCTAATACAGAATTTCCTGTTCTTTTCTTTATTCCTGACTCCTTTTGGCAAAATGCAGGGTTAAAATTATAAACTGAGACACACCAAAATCTTACATAGTCTTGAGCAGCTGCAGCTGGCTTGGACTAGTGTGCATACAAATTCTCATTTGCACAACTCACATTGAATTCACTGTGACTTTTCAGGATAATCCATTAACAATGCATGAGATGCAAGATCTGGCTGCCATGTAGGGTGTTTGCTCCAGCATGTTCCAGAAGGAGTTACACAAGGTTATTTACAAATACACATTATAATTTCTAATCTTAAGATATACTGCCTTTGAAGTTTCAAAAGCTGCGCAGGACCAGATCCAGAATTATGTGGGCACCTAATTCCCATTTAGATCCCAATTGATATAGCTGGAGCTCAGTGTCTGTGTGCTACTAAGGCATGAACCTTAACAGTAGTAGTATAAATTTCATAGTAACAAATCATAGAATCACAGAATGAGAGGATCATTAAAGTTGGAAAAGCCCTCTAAGATCATCAAGTACAACCATTAACCAAGTTCTGTCAATCTACCACTAAACCATGCCCCGAGGTGAAACATCTAAATAACTTTTTAATACCTCCAGGGATGGTGACTCAACCATTTCCCTGGACAGCCAGTGCCAGTGCCTGACCACCCTTTCCATGAGCACATTTTCCCTCATATCCAATTTAAACCTCTCCTGGTGCAGTACGACACCATTTTCTCTTATCTATTGCTTGTTACCCGGAAGCAGAGCCCGACCTCCACCTGACTACACCCTTCTGTCAGGGAGTTGTAGAGACTGATAAAGTCCTCCCTGAGCCTGCTTTTCTCTAGGCTGAGCACCCCCAGCTCTCTCAGCTGTTTTTGGTACCCCAGACACACCACCAGCTCCATTGCCCTTTTCTGAATATGCTGGTAGTGTAAATGTCATCTCACTGCAGTGCAATCTTTACCCCCAGTCATCTTACACCCTTTTTTCAGATAGTGGAGAGAAGCTGGCAATGCCCAATTTACCTCACCCTAAAGCAGGTAATTTTCTGCACTATGTAGAAAATTCCATCCAAATTTTTCCATCCAAAAGTGATTGCTTTATTCCACAGAGTATTCAGGCAACCTGGGATCACTGTGCTCATCTGGGTACAGCCTCAACCTAACATTTCCAGTTTCAAATCAACCCAGGACAGAAAAGCTGGTTTTGGGGGAACAGTGGTATCTTTAAATAGCTCCAAAAACAAACACAACACAAAAGGCTCCCAGAGTTATGTTTGCGTAAATGCAAGCATATGTTTCTGCATTTGTTTTCATATTAAAGTTATTTTGCTATCTATTTCATTACTAGCATTCGAAAGGACTTAACGATACACTGATAGTGCACATTACAGTCCTCCCACATGCATTGTTCCCGAACACAGCGATAATGCTCTTCCAGCACCATATGCATCAGAAATATTTATTCATTTGCCTTCATGGGAATATAAGGCAAAGCCTATTAAATCAATAGCTATGCAGAGGGTTTTGTTTTTCCATTAAGTCCCCAAAATAAAACTGACAAACTGATTAAATGGATCGCATCATGCAGTTCCCAAAGTCTGCTTTATGGGCTGGTCCATGATATTAATCAAAAGCTGAGCCAGAGGAAAACATTGATCAAACTCTTTTAGAGAGTAATAGAGTCAGACCCTTCAGTGGTGTAAAAGGGAATAATTCAGTATCTCTATCTCAGTTTACATTGGCTGAATGTCTAGTCCACAAGCTTTACGCTGACAGCTTTTTTAAAAAATCTGTGTATTAGACACTACCTATTTTCACTTTCCTATTCACATCGTAGTAACAGATTTAGACAGCAAGTTCTTTGAGGCAAAGATTTCCCCAGCTGTCTACCACAGGCTGTATGAATATGTAACATCCATACATTGGAGGGGAAGGAGGCTTTCCCACTCCCAAAAGGGTCATTCTTGCTGAAGAGTCCCTGCACCTGTTTTCCATTGTGCTCTCAGCGCAATGTGCTCATCACTGACCGTAAAAACACAACTCTGGGCTCCTCAGAGTGAAACTCTGCTTCAGAGCTGTGGCCAGGGTGGAATTTCCCAGGGGTCACAATGACGGGGCTTTTTTTCTCTTTCTTTGTGGTAAGTGGCATGGTCTGCTTCGAGGATCACCTGAGATTTTGCTGATCTCACCAGCTCACAAGCACCTACGTTCCCCCAGCTGCTGTTCCCACAATCCCCGGCTGTCCCAATTCACAGGGTATTTCCCCAAAGCCTAAAATACAGAATAAAACCCACAAATGCAATGCAGCAACAGGAAGAAACTAAGAGATGCAAGAAGTCTAAAGTACCTATAACAGGTAGTAACTGTTTCTTTCAGTAGTGCTTACTTTCATGCCATCTCATCAAACAGAGTATCTGTGTCCCTGCTATGCCTGTTATCTATAAAACCATAAGCACAGAGTCACAGAATGGTTTGGGCTGGAAGGAACCTTAAAGTTCATCCAGGTCTAACCCCCCGGCCATGGGCAGGGACACCTTCCACTAGACCAGGTCATACTGGAAGTAGTGGCTGGGACCTGGCAGGTCACAGGTGAGGGCAGCAGCTAAGTGGGGAACAGCAGTAAGGTGAGATAAGATCCTTGTCACCTTGACTGGGCACTGAATTTCAGGATGTGTGTAGCCTCATGCAGAAAGCCAAATTAATTACTGCCTCAAAAGGGTCCTGTGAGTAGTTTTCCATAAATTCGTGCTTATTCTCTTATATCAGCACAATAGGATACATCCAGCGCAATAATTAGGAAGACAGATTCCCCTTGTAAACATTTTCTGCACTTCTGTATATTTTTTTCCCTGTGGGACCATTAGCAACAGAGCAGTAAATCTACAAGATCTATTCCCCATATGAGCATGAGTCTCTGTAGTTTGCCAGGTTACAAGAAATATAATTAGGACTCCTTTACCTGACAGATTAATGAGTTGAACAGCAAAGGCCAGATAGCAGTAAATTAAACACCTAAACACTGTGATCTCCGCATGTAATACAATAGTGAAACGGCACATCTTTTGTAATGGCCTTGGCCATTTCAACACATAAATTCTTTATAACATATCAGTTTTATGATACTTTTTTATTGTATGTTGGTATAAATATTTATACTTTTAGCTTGCCTTGCCAGTAAATATTTAGCATTTTGTTCTAAATGGTGACAGCCTCGGGTTCGTCCACAAAAAATGCTGCATGGATTTGTCACGTGAATGCATTTAATGAGCTACTGAGAATGTGCATTTGGCAATAATCACCTTTTAGAAGAACTAACAAATGCTCAACAAGCTGCTTGTTAAAGACAGAGCTTCCGATGTGGTGAGAACACAGACGTCCATGGAGGCCAGCCTGCGTGATTAGATCAGATTAACACGCGCTTGGGGAGGAAAGAATAAAAGACAATGAAGAAACACATATCTGCTAAAGTGTTTAATCCTGTTTCAACAAGAAGTAACGGGATTATGCCATTTTAGAGGAAAATTAAATAATAAAAGCCTTGATCGAGTAATTTTGTACTTACAATGAGGTTTTTGCCTATTGATGCCATTAGCAAAACTTAACTATTTTATTTGGTACTAGATACAAAATTCTTGTTGTCTGTAGAAATTAAGAAGAAAAAATGGTTATGGCTCAATTTTCATCATAATGATGCCAAAAGAACCAAGTTAGAGCAGAAGGTGAAAATCTGAGTTAGAGAACAAGTTGATTTCTCATATCTCTTAATATTCCCCAATATCTTACCATTTAGGTGTAAAATGAGATGCAACAATCTGACTCAGAGGATGATGAACAGCAAAGCTGCGTGGTATGGCAATAACAATAATAATAATAATAATAATAATAATAATAATGACTTTCTTGTAGCACTCAGCTTTTCAGTCCTCATCTTTCAGAGCAGCCCAAAGAGACCCCGGTGCAGTCACACTCTGTGTGAGCAAGCTCTCCACAAACACATACTCCAGCTACTCATTAGCTACATTGATTTCCTCAGGGTGGGATTCATCTCACCTGATTAGCCATCCCCACGCCAGCAGTCTGCACAGACCCCCTTCTTCAGGTTCCCCCCAGCCATGGGAGAGCCAAGTACCTCTGGAGAGTGATTTGTTTTGCCCGAAGACAGAGCAAATGCCCCCAAGAAGGTGCCTCCATGTCCCCGGGGTCGTTAGTGGAAGGCCGAGTGATGGTTTTAGACCAGACACCTTGGCTTTAGACAGCTCAGGTGAGGTGAGAGAAACCCTATCCTGTGTGTGGGAGCTGATCCTGCTTCCCTGTGAGGCCACATTGTTCTGCTCTACAAAAGGGTCTTTCTTTGGGGTGAGGTTCAGAATGGACGTCCCAATGAAGGGAGGCCGGGAGCTGTTCCACTGGAAATTGTTTAAGGAAAAAGACCTTTTCCAGATTTCTCATGCCAAAAACTTCCCTTCAAACTTCTCCAAAAAAACCCCCAAACTCAAAATCAGCATTTAATTTCCCATCCACTCAGACCCAGGTACTTTAGAGGCCTGACAGCCCCAAGGGCTCCACGAGAAAAAAGTGAATTAATGTTCCTCCACACACAAAGTTTCATGGTTTACTGAGGTTTTCATGCATGTGGTGACAGTGTGTGTTGAGTAGATGCACAGCAAAGCAGTTCTTCCAACCCTGCTGATACTTTTACCATCGATCACAGAATTAAAATACAGCAATTTTAGTATAAAGTGGGGGGGCTGCACTTTCAATTGATTTGGGTTGGAAGAAACCATCTAAAAGGTCATCTAGTCCAACCTCCTTGCCATGGGCAGGGACATCTTCCACCAGATCAGGTGGTTCAGAGCCCCATCCAACCTGGCTTGGAATACTTCCAGACATGGGGCATCTACAACTTCTCTGGGCAACACTGAACACTGTAATTGTAAAATAATTTCTTCCTTATATCTAGTCTGAATCAACTCTCTTTCAGTTTAGAACCATTATCCCTTGTTTTATTTCTACAGGCCCTGCTAAAAAATCTATTCCCATATTTCCTATAAGTCCTTCAAGTAATGAAAGGCTGTAATAAGGTCTTCTCTTTTCCAGGCTGAACAACCTCAGTTCTCTCAGATGGTTCTCATAGGAGAGGTGTTCCATTCCTCTGACCATTTTCTTGGCCCTCCTCTTGGCCAGCTCCAACAGGACAATGTCCTTCTTGTGCTGGGATTCCTGGGCTGGAAGCAGCACTACAGGTGGGGGAGTTTCACCAGAGCAGAGCAGAGGAACAGAATCCCCTCCCTCGACCTGCTGCCCACCTGCTTTGGCTGCAGCCTGGGATACAACTGGCTTTGTGGGCTGTGCAACATGCACTGCCAACTCATATCGTATCATATCATACCATATCATATCATATCATATCATATCATATCATATCAATCATCACCAGGTGTTATCAGCATAAAACCTCTGTAGCCCATGCTAAATCCAGGTCACCTCTAGCACAGTGGGCACAGAGTGTCACCCCAACATTTAAAGCGACTGAAATAAAACCCCAAACCAGTCAAGATAAAAATACAATTCAGACCTACAAGGCCAAACCAGAAAGTCCATAGTTTTCATATCTGAATTTCCATCCAGAATTAATTCAATGTAGAAGCTGCCTTTCCTCCTATGGACATCAACTTTGGCCACTTTCTGCCCCCGTGATGGGTACCCCTCTGCAGCAGGAAAAAGAAATTAAACTTGATTTGCAAAGCTTATGAGGCAACTTTGAAAGTGCCAGTGGAGAGGGATAATTAAAGCACATGTGATAAGTTTTGTGTGTGTTTTTTGACATTTGGGGCATGAACTTCAGAGGACTGTCCCTGCCATGGAGGCATTTGGAGCCCATGAAGCATTGCAGAAATGCTTTGCAGGAATGTGAGGGTGTGGGAAGTGGATGGCTTGGAGCTGAATCCTTTTCGGTTCAGGGATGGATGTGCCCCCATTCCTGACAGAGTGAGGCACTGCACAGCCTCCTGCGTATTTGCAACACCCTTTCAGCTGTAATTGCTACTTTGCTTAAACCCAGAATTCCACTTTTGGGGGTGTTTAGGTGCCTGCTGAGGTTGTCCAGTACAGAAAGCACCTGTCTCCCTTTGATGCCACTCAGGTTAGTTCCCCACCTCCACTAATACTGGGTTCTGAGGGCAGCCCAAGAGAAGTGGGTTCCTGTTCCTGCTGCTGCGGGAAGCTCACTAACCACGAGCTGAACCATCTCCTGGAGCCCTCCCAGAGCCAGCAACCACCACACCACAGGCCAGAAGCTGTAAATGGGGGGTGAAAGGGGCCCCAAAGCCCTGGGAAGGGGGGAGAGGAAAGAAAAGCAAAACTAAAAGAGAAACCCATTGTATCTGGGAGCTTTGGGGTTGGACGTCCACAAGCAAGCAGGTCTCCTGAGGAACCCCTCAGGCAGGCAATGCTGGTGGGATGGGGGCACCCTGCAGCCTAGGGGTGCTCCTGGGGCTGTGGCAATGCTGTGCCCTGATGTGCCTCCTCAGGGAATGGCAGTAGGGATGCATCCAGAGGGATTTAAAGACTCCATGCCATATCTTGGGGTGCTGCCTCAGACACCACAGCAGCTTGCACCACAGTGCTCTGCTGCTCATCGGCACCTGCAATGTTTTCTGAGTGAAGTGGTTGGAAAAGGATTAGGCTATCCTGAGGAAAGAGCAGTGTGGCCACTGAACAGGACAGCAGGGCTGCACCACATCCCTCACCTGCACCCATGCCCTGCAGAATCTGCAACACGCGTCCTCTGCACAAAGTTCATTGGACTCTCCCCCCAGACAAACGGGGGCGATTTTTATTGCTATGACTGATGTATATAAGGCTGGCTTTAAAAACAGTCTCTTCATCCAGCTGCTAAAAGAGCAAAGGGTGACCACCAGCATTTTAACAATCCTGCAAAACCAGGAGTAGATGGAGTGGGATTTATTCAGCATTTTGCTGAGTTTTTGTGAAATAAAAACAATCAGTCCCCAGACAGAGATATATAAGGGCTGGCCTTGCCAGCAGCTCCTGGAGGAGACCAACCCTGCAAAACCCCGAGCAGCTCAGGTTGTGCTCTTCTCCCCTTTGATGCCGGGGTGTTCACAGTTCGCGGTGGCGGGGGGAGGACGTGTGAGACCGAAGGGACCTGTTTTGGCTACGTCCGCGTGGGCGACCGGCGGCGACCGTGGGTTTCGGTTTGTGTGAGCCCGGCCGATGTCGGGCCCTGCTTGCGTAGAGGCTCTGCAGGAGCGTGGGTGGCACAGAGTGCCTGTGTGTGACAGACTGTGTGGGTTCGTGCGGCTGTGCTACGGACGAGCTTGTCTGCGAGCATGTCCCGTAAATGCTTCTACTGTTAAAGGGAACTGTTTCATAACACCGAGAAAAAAGTAAATAATAATAATACGCATTGTCTACTGAGGCTGCAGGCTGGTGCTTGGGTGCTCCCCAGCCCAGACTGTGCTGCTGCAGAGGCAGAACATTCCCCAGCTATAAAGACGACCAGAACGTGCAGTTGTTCCTCCCCAAACTAAAAGCTTGTGCTTGGAAACAAGGCAGCACTTTGTTTTATCATCTCAGCTTCTGACCTCAGACAGCTTTAAAGCAAATTAGTTAGTGTGCCTTTTTTCTTTTTTTAATGAAAAAATCAAACAAATCATCCCATCCTCATTTCCATGGACGTGAAGAAGAATAAATTTTCCTCAGTTTTGCCTGCTGTCATTTTTATGTAAATGTCAAAGCCAAGAGGTTTCCTTGGACGAGTGTTAGCACAACTGATAGGTGAAGTTAAGCTTACTTCTCCTCGGCCTGGGGGCAATAAAACCTCTGTTGGCTCTGCTCAGGAAGGGGAAAGGGAGGAAATCTTTAATTTCACAGTGTGCCCAGCTGTTGGAACGGGGTTGAGATGAATAACAAGAAGGGCAACCCGTCTGAGATGCAAGTGGGCATAGCAAGATTTTCAGGGACAGCTTATCCCCAGTTTACCCTCCCAACCCTGGCCCTTTTTCACCATGAACACTGGGAAACCGAGTTAATCCACAAGAGCTAAGGCAGATCACTGAAAACCCAAGCACTGAAATGCGCCTCATTAATCAGCCTATCTCTGTCTCTGTATGATCTACACGATAGGGATGAATATTAACTTCCTTTGAAGAAAATAAAGCGAAGCAGCCACATGTTTTACCTGGCAAACGTATGCAGGGGTGATTCATTCCAAGAACACTCTGAAAAATCCCCACCTCACTTTTACCTCTAGGAAATTCCCTTTTCATGGGAATGAAAATCGCAGCTCCCACGCCCACAGATCGCAGGGCTTTGGCACTTCGAAAGGCAAGAGATGCTTCACCACAGCCTTGCTCATTGAGATCTCTCTGCAATGAGCAAAGCACCAGCAATGCTTTCCCCTAACCAGATCACATATATTTTTTTTAACCAGCACATTTTTATGGTGGGTTTAAGCAACTTCCTATGCTCCTGTTGTTGCTTTTAATTTTTTTCATGATTTTGGGTGAAACCCCTGCAGGGGGATGAAAAAAAAAAAGAGAGAAAGAATAAATAAATAATGAAGAAAATGTTTCTCTTTCCCTCTCAATGTCAGGAATGTATGGAAAGCTTTAGGCTGCAGCAGTATTTTGACACTGCACACAGTATTGCTCCCCTCCCCTATTCCTTTGAGGTTCATCTTTCAGACCACAGCTCTGTTCCACTGCCAACTCGTTGGAAGTGTTTAGTGACTGGAGAACTGTTGCCTGCTCTCTTCAGAACTTCACACTTCATTTTTCCAGATCCCTGCGAGCAGCAGCAAATATTTCACCAGCCTGGTTTGCTGGCTACCACCATAAATCAGACTTAGGACCCAAAAAAATATCCAGGCCTTTCAAGGCATTAAGCTTTTATTTTCAGGCTGGATCCAGTGGTAAATGAGGGCTTGTATTTTCATTTAAAACTGTAAAGGGATTTTAAGGATTGTCGTTGGACAATGGCCAGATTCAAAAGATACAATGCAGAGTGTAACTGGTTAGAGGAGATTTGAAAAAGTCTTAAGTATGAAAAATGGCTTTTCTTAAAGGTTTTTCAATGAAATGTGAAGCCGGACTTGAATTTCATAAAGGCTTTGGCACAGGCTGTTTATGAGAAAATCAATTGGGAAAGGGAAGAGGATGATGCTCCTGAGCATTTCAGCTGCTATTTGTCCCAGCCTGCCCCTTCAGATTCACCAGGACGAAATCTGCTGCAGATATGACAGGCGCAATAGCTAGGAAAAATGTGTCTAATGCTTATTGCCTTGATATGAATCACTTAAAAGATTAGAAATAAAATAGAAACCTGTATAACACTGTGGATTTGGGGATGTTCGCAAGGCAAAGATGCCCAGGAAACTTGCCCTTCATTGCCCAGGCTGGAATTAGATTGCAGTAGGGTTTTTTTATAACAGCCTCTTGAAGCAAACAACCCCAATCCCTTAGTCTGCTCTTCATTATCCTAAAGAAGCAATGAATAGGAACGAGGTGGGGAGCCAAGCAGCGGGGCTGGACTGCCAGCATTGTCACAGCCCTGCTCCATGGCCTCGCGCCGTGGCGGTTCAGCGAGCTGGGAGCTGTGTACAAACCGTCTCCTTTTTGCATGATAATAACGACCAGACTCATTTACACAATTTAGCTTTAAAACATGCCACGAAGCTCCAGGCAAGGCAACGTGATCATTGGCAGAAATTACCAACTGAGGCACTGACATGCATCCTGTGCCTCAGTTTCCCCCACATCTGAGGAACACAGAGAAGACTTGGGGCAGACAAAGTCATGATGAGTGAAAATGTTGCTTTTCCTCACTGCTCCCATCCCAGACCACCTTCTGACCTGGAGAGAGCAGAAGGCTGCTCCTATCTTTGCTGCATATTCCCAGGATTATCCAAAGCAGATGGGTTGGGTATTCCTGCCCTGGAGGGAGAGTTGTGTCTTTCCCCATGCAAGGTGTTTTAAGGACAAGGTGGTTTACTCTTGCTTCGTGACAAAGCCACACAAAACTTTCAGTAACTCAGATCTATTTGGGGTTCTTTTTCCCCACTGGGCAAGTATCCTGTCCCCAGTCTCAACATTAGCCTACACCATCCTATTTTACAGTTCCTGAGACAGCGACTCTGGCTCCTGGTCCCAAATAAACTGAGGATAAGACACCAGCTTTTGCATATGGTGCTTCTCTGTTCCCCTTAGTACCTGTGGCATGGTGGAAGATGAGCGCTGGCATTCACAAATATCAGCTGCTCAACCCCCAGAAATGCCTTTCCTCTGGGAAATGTCAGCATCTGCCCATGGTGTGGGCGGGAAAGGTTCAAACGTGTAGGGGAGTGACGGTGGCTTAACAAATCACCTCTCTGTCAGCTGAACCTCCGTAACTGTCTGTGCATGTGCCCCCGGGCCACCTCAGAGGGGAATTAAAGGGATTTTGCGTGTTAACCTGAATTAATGTGAATTAATTTAGTCAATTAATTCACCGGGGGTTGAGGCTGTGTCTCCTCTCCATACAAGCCAGGGCGGATGGAAGCGCACTGAGGGATCATTCCCGTCCGCCAGCCAACCGTGAATGGGAAGGGTTATGCTGCCAGCACTGGATTGCATGTTTGAACCATCCCTCTGCATGACCAGGGCTACACAGACATGGGCCCTGAAGAGCAGCTCCACAGAGGCATTTCAGTAACTAAGGAATTGCCATGGTATGCCAGTCCCCAGATACTTTTGAAGAGAGGAACCTTGATATATCAGGGTAGGATGAAGTTTTGGCATACTCTGACTATAGACATACTCTGAGAGCTCTTTTTTTTCTGCAAAGATTCATAAAATGAGGGCAAAAGCATTGAAGCCATAGGAGAAAAACCATGATGGAGATGTTCCCAGCCCTTGTTCCATTTTTTCTCAAGGGACTGACTCCCAAGCAGATGGCACGTCTGAGGTAAACTAAATTATTTAAGATTTCTTTACAAAGTAAAGATGCTGCTCTCTGCAGTCACAGGAGACGGTCCTTAGGGTGCTTTTTCCATGTTCTGGCTTGAGGCAAGGGGTCTCTGGAGACCCGCCACCTCCCACAGAGAGCCAGGGGCATTCCCCGCCACAGGCATTGCAGTTCCCCCACTAAATACCAAAGCCTCCCAAGGTCCCATTGCCTTGTCTCCCATGGCTGTGTCTAATCTGAATGGTTTCCTTTTACACTTCCCCGCCAGTGCCCATATTCTGCTCTGCTTATTGCTCGCTACCTGTCTCGCAAAATTTCCCACCTCCTCTGACCTTGCTACCACTGCGTCTTGGGTGTTCTGCATTTGAGGCTGCTTCAGCAGCAGGCTCCGAGTCAATTAATTTTCCAAATCACAGCTAACTCAGCAAGGCATTCATGAGTGGCAAGGTGGGGAGGCCAGGCCATACACTGGGGAAAAAAAGCTTAGTTTCCCAATTTAGCCTGGCGTGTAGCAGGGGTGGCCAGGAACTGGCGCTGGCTGAGAAGCAGGATAATTTTCCAGGTATGTCAAGAGCACAGGCACCACGCTCAGAGTAAAACAGAAACAAAAGCACCAGCCCTTTCCCCTGTGGCAGGATCAGACCCCCAGCAAAATTACTTCCTATACTGAGAGCTGACATAAGACTCCACACTTCCAGGCAAATAAACACCTCTTCATTTCAGTGGCTATCTGACACGGGTGGAACAGAGGGCAGGGAAAAGCTTATGGCTCCTTTCTATTTTTAATAGCTATGAACACACTGCTGGTGCTTAAGAAATGTGCTCGTTAATAAGTGATGAGAGTTAAAGGGCAGCTTGGTGGTTAAGGTTAGAGACCAGCTCCACCCTTGCCTCTGCTGCAGCCTCCTGGGGTGATCCAGCGGCAAGTATCTTTGTATAAACAACTCCCCACAGGGTGGGCTGTGGGGGGAGCTCCAACTGAGTCATCTTTGCCATCCCAAGTGCATTCCTTGGCCTCCCAACACCCCAAGAGCAGGCGGCTCCTTGCAGCAGAGGGCATGGGGACATGGTCCCCAACACCTTTGGTAACAAGCACACACAGGTACAGATGTGGAGGAGAAAGATCACACCCTTGTTTGGCCTGCAGCAACTGTTTCGTGTGCCCACACTCCCAGATGAGCACTGGTGTGGTTGTAGCATGGGTGGTGCATCTGCACTGCTTAGCAAGGGTCAGAGCCACAGGGAAGATGTGACACGCTGGGAAGCTACGACCTGATTCAAGAAACCTGCAAACACTACATTATCAAGCTCAATGCCTCATCTTCACAATGTTCAATCTCGTTAGCTTTCCTGAAGCCGGTTTGGTCCAACTATGCTGCTGTGTGTTGGTGTGCAGACACTTTCATCCACCTCCGTTCCTCTCCCTTCAATAACATTAATGCCTCTCTCCTCCCTACCAGATGGGCTGCAAAGATAAATACATCACAGACTGGGAAGCATGCAGACACACTGAGGATAGGGTGCAGCTAAATGCTTTGGAAGGATAGCAAAATTAATACACTTGGCCACAGAAAAAAAAAGGGACCAGGGCCCATTCTTTGGACAGAAGGCCTACAGGCATGGTGTGACCATGTCCACCATATTCAGTTTAGCCTCCAGGTCACAGTGATTATATCCAAACTGCCCAATGGGAACAGTCCTGGCCTGGCCTGCTTCCTAAGCTGTGCCAAGCATTTTATGAGAGAGCCCCGGCCAAAAGCTTGCCCAGGCCTCTCCTAACGATTCTGTCAGGGCAAGTCCATGCTAATAACAATAATCTATGTGTCCACTGAATTGTTTAATTTATTCATATAAATGTCCCCTTTCAGACTGGCTTTCACTATTGAAATTCCTTTTCTTTGAATTACATCTTCATTGTCATCTTTTCATTGCCCATCACTGCTCTGTGCTATGGACATTTGCAAGAAAATGCAACTTTGTGCTCATATGGCATCAATTATTTCTTGTAATCTCTGCCTTCTCTCCCAGATGGACCACCTCTTTTCCCCTTCTCCCCTCATTCCCTAAGGATCTAAGGAAAACAAGAGTGATTTTCAGTAGAGGATACGAGACCTGTGCACAGGTTTGCTCCACCTGATCATGGTGAGGTGGGTATAAAACCAGAAGAATTGAGGTCTGCTTTGAGGGAGTGGCAAAAGTCTGTACTACTGTGGCCTGAGGCAGTGGTGAGGAGCTTTAACTCTGCCCATCTGATTTTGGGAGCCTCAGCACTGAGCCAGTTCACAATCTCCACCCAGAGCAAGCCAGATCCTTCCCACCTGCCCCATCCACATCATTGTCACAGACCCCAGGTGGCTTGGGCAGGGACAAGACAAATTTTAACCTTATTTGCTCCTATTTTTGACATTGCAGAAAATGTAAATGAGGTTGAGAGCTGGAATTCTGTTTCATCTTAATTTTCTCTGAAACTGGTCTGCTTTTTGAATGTAAATACACTGAGTTCCTTTCACATGTCCTGTACTAGACACTCTGGTATAAATGTTTGATTTAAAAGAATTTCCAGTTGATTTCTGGGATGGGGTGGCGTTGGTCAGCAGTTTTATCATAGTACTAGGAAGCCCTAAGGTAGAAGCAGATGTAGAACTGGAAAAAAATCCCATGAAAATGTCTTCCTCTCAGAAACTGTTGTTCAAATAGACTTTCACTTTTTAAAATTCCTCTGAAAAGACTTTGAGGGAGAAAAAAGACACTTTACTGAAACAAAAGAATTTCTATCAGAAATGCCTCTTTCAGAAGGCAAAATAGAAGAATTTTATGTCATATTACATCTGTTCTTTTCTTTATTATGTATTAGGTAACAGATTTCCTAATGCCTAATGGTATAAATATAACACAGCAGAGAGATGAAGTCATTTGATACTGTGGCAAGATGTCAACTAAGACCTGGTATAAGTAGAAAAAATAGCCTATTTATTTATTGTCTCTAATTTCTTTTTTTTTGTTTAAATAAACATTAGAAGCAGCTGTTAGCACAAACAACAGTTTATCTTATTCCTTAAATCAAACTCTACCCTTCTGGTGATGTCATGCAACAGTTTGACTCTGACATGTAGTATTGGCATTTCCTGCTAAATGGAAATAATAAGAGCATGGGTTTTGCTGAGCTCTTCCTCACACACACGTAGATACGTGTTTTTCCTCCTACCTCTCCACTGTCTGTAATCACTGCCCTGACGAAGTGTGACCAATCCAGAAAAAAAATACAATGTGGGATGGTGGGCTCAGTGGAAAATCATAATTTATTTTCCACCCAGCAAAATCCATTTTCTTCCTGCTCTTTAATAACCCATGGTTTGTGTTCTCTTCAGAAGCCTCGACAATGGCAGATTGTGCCTTTTCATCACTGAAGCGCCTTTGCTTTTGGTCGTTCTGCTATAAATAGGAAAGTCTTTGTGCTAACCCTTTTGGATCACAGGCATGACCCATGGAGGACAAGCCCGAACCTTTCCATGCTTCCTGGTTGTTCTCCTGCGAGAAAGCAGCCACACAAACAAACAGGCTGCTCTGTTTGGACTTTCTCTGAAGTTGCAATTTCTTCCACTAAATGTTTACGCATTCCAAAGCTGAGTGAGTGGCCTTGCATCTTGGGAACCCAGCGCTGGGGATTTGCGTTGCTTTCAGGAAGACTTGGAGATGTGTATTTAATGGCTTCAGTTAATAAGTTAATTAGCATGTTGGTTTTTTTTTTCCTTAAACTTCTGCTAAAATCAAAACACCACTAGCATTTATTTTGGTGCTAATGGGAACATTTTCATAAACTCCAAATTTAGAGCCAGTAGAAGGATCCTGGCTCAGCACATTTTCAAAAGAAGGGCTCGATCCAAGGCTCTTTACAAAGTCATTTTCTCTCTGTTTCAGCAAGTTTGGAGTCAGCTGCTCAGTTTAGGTGTAAACTGCAGAAGAGAGGGCAATCTCCCACTTAGGGGCCTCAGTGTCCTCAAGCCTGACCTTGAGGGTCTGTCTCTAGGATTCAAAGTCAACAATACTATTAATGGTACCTTCTGATATGATGGTACCTGATATCCCAAACTGGATTATGTGCTGGGCATGAGCAACAGCCTGAGAGGAGAGGGAGCTCTTGAGAATCCTGATGCCTGGTCATGACTGGCTTGGCCCAAGATTGAACCACAGAGCAAGAGGAAAACAATCCGTTCTTCACAAGTGTCTTCCCTGCCTGGCCAACCTCATCAGTTACTCATCTGTGAAGCTTCTCCCTTCCTTGCTTTTATTTCTCTTTCAGCTCAGCCTTTCTCTTCTATTTTTTTTTTTTTTGGTACAAATGAACTAAATTCTCCAAACTCACCTGCATTGCTATCAGACATTGTTCTTTTACAAAACCTTGGCATAATTTCTGAAGTTTCTCTATGTACACTTTCCTATTCTTGTATTTCCGTCATCCAGGTATCATCACTCAATAACCATACTGAGGCTGTAATGCTTTTCACATGGCAGGAATTGTGTTTTATTGATGGCAAATGTTGTAATGCACTTTCATGTCAAGATGAAAATCCGAAAAAGAAACTTTTTATAGTGTATGCTACATGAAACTTCTACGCTGAACCAGGCTGGAGAGAGAATATGTTCCAGTACACATATGCTGTGACTATATATAGTAAATTAAACTGTCCTGGCATGCAGGAATGGGCATAAGAACATATCCATGCTGCAAAATTTTTAGCATGGGCACAGTCAAATAGCACTCTCCCAAGCCAGTTTCAGATCATATGTTAGCAAAGCCAAGAACACTCTGAATAGGCATTTTGGATGTGACTGTTCCCCTCTAGGGGCTTAGGGTACTTAGTGTTCTGAACCTAATGAAAGAAAAGCCAAATGCCTTCAGGACAGGAGCGTGAACCCAGGCACTGTTTGGTTCATGCAACCACAGTGATCAAACCTACCATGGACATCTTGGGGATGCCATTCTCCAAACTGCCACCTGATTTCTGTGGTCACAGTAGGAACCAGACTCTGTGTGGGTCATTTTGATGATGGTTTTATTTGCAAAGAGATGCCTGGTGAAGCCCCTGCACCGCATAGAGAGAGAGCTGGAGCAATCTGCTCCTCAGGCAGCAACCTGCTTCCACAGAGGGAACAAATGCTTGGTGCGCAGTGGGAGAGGAAATGGGAGAGGAAAGCCAGAGCCTACATGTCCACTGCTGGGTTCTTAGCCCAGGGACAGATCAGGATAACACTACCAAAAAACTCCAATAAACAAACAAACAAAAAATCTGTGAGTGAAAAAAGACAGTTTTTGGTGGGGACTGCGGGAATCAGTGTCTGCAGCATTTGGAGGTTGGAGGAAATGCAAGGTCAGACTGGAGGCAGAAGCAGCTGTGAGGATTTGCTGGTTCCCCAAAATCAGAGAGTTATCCCTTCCAGCATCTCCGCCACACTGCCTCAGCTCATTTCTGAGCACAGATGGAAGCACACGCACTGCCCTGGGTGGTGGGGACCTGGGTGTGTGGCACAGCCAGCCCATACAGACACCTGCTTGGCATCAAGGATCTGACTACACTGCACAGCTGGGGACAGCAGAGCCTTTAGGTAGTCATTACCCCGTGTCCAGTGGGACTCTTTGGACAGCTGGTTGATGCCCTTCCTCCCACTGCTGATGGAAACACGCAGCCTGACCAGAGCCCTTGGGCGTGTGCCACATGCACTCCAGCCGTGGCTGTTACTACTGCCAGCACTTGAATGTTTTTCTGGTTATTTTTTAGGTTCCCTCACTCTGGAGGTGGTGTGGCTGAAATGCAGAAGGCTCATCCTCAGACTGTTTTTGTCTCAGTTCATACCCCACTGCCACCTGTCATTGGATCCCCTCCAACTCCACCAAAATGAGTGAGAGTTAAAATCCTGGAGTGATTTTAGCCCCACAGGACCAGGAAGGTCTGGACACCTCTTCAGAAAAACTTGTTGGGTGGTTCCCAACTTCTTTTTTTTTTCTTGCAAAGGCAAAATGTTTAGCTACACTTTGGGAAAGTATCCAAGTCTATGGCTCCTTGCCTGAAGGAGCCTTGAAGCTTTTTCAGGGTTGAATTGTCTCCTTAGCTCAGTCACCATGTGTGCAGTGATGTTGTGAATTTGCATCTGATTTATGTATTGGAGAAACAAGATTACCACACATCCCAAACACAGGAGAAATGGCCTTTTCCTTCTTTCTCATTTGATTCTTGGAGCTTTTTTCTGTTTGCCGCTAAGAGCAAAACTAGAAAACCCAACTCAAATCCCGGCAGCTAATGGGCCAGGTCTCAGGTGTTGCTCACTCCTGTCAGTCACTGAGACCAATTCAAAGTCTTTCACTGTTAGTAATGAGATTAACTCCCGTGCCAGTGCATGGAGCTGGCAATATTTTGCAAAAAACCCTACTTTTCTGTTCAGAAATATAGTCCTCTCACTAATTTTGTGCACAACCATCAATTTAAAGAACTGAAAAATTCAGACTTCCACACTCAGAACTATTTTACAGCCCTGAGGTATATGAAATCTGCTGGCAAACTGGCTCCAGGGACACAGGTTTTTGCACTTCTTCATGATCCGGATTCCAGGGCAGATGCTTCTGAGCTTCCTTTGCAGGCAGGAAGGACAAATATCTTTTTAGAGTATCTCTTCCTAAAGTGGGCAACTCAACTGCTTCAGATCAAAGCACTACTTTCCCTCTGTTGACTCTACAGGGAGAAAACATGAGGTAACTATTCCAGATGTGGAAACCTGGTTTAGGTGAGATAACCCCTATCCTACTTCTTTGGGCTCCAGCACTGGTCCATTGCAGCTGTTCTTCTCAAAGAGCTCATGCCCACCTTGGGGTGGGTTTTGAGTGGGATTGCTGATATGTGTAGGCATTAATTAGTCAGGTCCTGGAAAGATTCACACCTGGCAAAACCAAGATGGAAATGCACTCCTGCCTCTTTCCAAGGGCACATCACTGTTGGTACATCTGCTTTCTTTACACTTTATTTTCTTCCAGGCTTCGTAACACTCACTCTCCTTTCTGCCACCCAGCATCAGGTGTGAATGCTCCCACTTGCTGAGCTGGAAAGGAAAAATCAGATTTATACAAGCTCAGATTTGCTAAGGCAAATGAGCTCTGTGAGTTAGGAGGTCAGTGCACCAGGGTGGGGGTCCAGGTAGATGTCAAAATTGCAAAGGACAGGCCAAAATAAGCCCAAAGTGTGCAAACACCCAGACAGACAATCCTGATAAGGGAAAAGCCTTCTGCAACCAGTAGCAGAGCCAGGAGGAAAGATCTGCTCTCATTCTATATTATTTTCCTATCTAGAAGTCTGGACTACAGCAAAACCCTTTAGAAAATAGCCAAACATACGTTGCTGTCAGTTGTTTTTTGTCAACGGAAAAAGAGAGCTCAAACTTTTCTCTGAAAACACCCCCCGCTCAGGGTTCCTGGAAGAGGCTGAATTCTCTGGTTTCTACAGTGGCTGCCTCTTACTGAGGGCTCAGGGTCATGTATGATTCCAGTTTTAGGTCTGGCCTGCAGAAGATCTGAGGCATAACCCCAGGAGTACAACAGGGTGTGCGTGGATGCACAACGTGGCTGTTGCTGGTCCAAGAGTATCAGGTTCCCAAGGATGTGGAGAGTGGGAACTCAAATTGTTTTAAATGGAGCATCTGCCTATGTTGCTTCCACACTGCTGATACTTTTCTTTTAAAATCTCAATTTACTCCTTTCCTGGTTTCTAGGGCTTGAGCGAGAAGAGTCATCCTCTCCTATTTTTTAGATGTTTATGTTCAACATCCTGAGTTTATTCATAGAGCAACAAGCCTGCCTTTAAAAATCTGGGCCAAATCTAGGTCAAATCTGATAAACATTTCATCCTTTGCTCTGCAGACTCAGAGGGCTCAGGCACTTGATTGTGTCACTGCAGGTCAGTGACTGACACTGCATCACCAACAGGCCACGAAGGCCGAGCCCCAAAGGTGAGGCCAAAGACTTCAGCTTGAAACCTCTTTCACTGTGTTTTCAGCAAATGCATTTTATGTCACATTTGCCAAGAGTCACCACTTGAGTTGCAGTATTTCAGTGTTTGTAAGACCAAAGAGTCTTCACAAGCTCTTTGTTTTCTACACAAGTAGAAGTATTTAGAAGGGACTGTAGTACAGCATGTCTTGGTTGTTCTCTTTGCTGCACAATAAAGTGCCATCCAAACCAATGCTTGGACAGAAACATCTCTGCTAACTGGGGAGACATCATCATGAAATGTCTTCAGTCATTCAGGAGTTCTGAAATTACTGAGCTTCGCTGACTGACCATATGACTGAAAAGCTACAAACAAACATTGCCCTTGTGTCCACACACAGCACAATCCCAGTAGTTCTGTCTCATACCAAAGGGGGCTGCAAATTAAAGTTAGATGCTCCCAAAAGTCTAAGATAAATCCTTAAACTGAAAGAAAGACACTTTCAAAATCACTCACTTTGTCTACTCTGGACTTCATGTTCACAGAGCTCCCTTACTCATGGAACAGCTCCAAGTGGCAGTGGCTGCTCATAGGAGTTGCTCCTACATGAGTCAAACAAAGCAGTCACAGGATCATAAAGCCATAGAATCATTAAGGTTGGAAGAGGCCTCCAAGTACATTGAGTCCAATCATTAGCTCAGTTCTGCTAACTCACCACTAAACTATGTCCTTCAGCCCTACATCTACATATCTTTTAAATCCTTTCAGGGATGGTGACCCTACCCCCTCCAGGAGCAGCCTGTTGCAATGCTTGACTACGTTTCCAGTGAAGAAATTTTTCCCGATATCCAATCTAAACCTCCCCTGGCACAACTCGAGGCCATTTCCTCTCATCCTGGCCCTTGTAATTCGGGAGAAAATAGTAAGCCCCACTTGGCTACAATCTCCTTTCAGGGACTTATAAAGAGCAAAAAGGTCCATCCTGAGGCTCCTTTTCTCCAGGCTAAACACCCCCAACTCCCTGGACTTGTGCTCCAGACCTTTCCCCAGCTCCGCTGTCCTTCTCTAAACATAGTCCAGGCCCTCAATGTCTTTCTCACATGAGGGGTACAAAACTCAACACAGGATTCAAGGTGTGGCCTCACCAGTGCCCTGTGTAGAAGGACAATCCCCGCCCTGGTCCTGCTGCCACACTATTGCTGGTACAAGCCAGGGGCCATTGGCCTTCTTGGCCACCTGGGCACACTGCAATCAGGATGTGACAGCCCAGACAAAGTCAGAAAAAATTAAATTAAAATAATGAAACTAGATTCATGTGGTTCAGCCCTTTTCCTCTGTGCTCTTCAGCATATTTGCAACACCACAGTGATGGCTGATAAGAAAACAGGGGATCAAAGTGTCTAAAAAACAGAGGTTGTTTCCTTTCTATTAAATACGAAAAGCAACATCTCCCACCTTTCTCATGGCTCAGCCCAACCCAGAGAGTGGCTAAACCTTATTCAGGTGCAAATGAGAGGTGCTGGCTGCACAACATCTTTACAAAAACACATCACACCCATTAATATGTTTCAAAGCCTGGGACACCTCTTTTTCCCTGGATGCTTTTCTGCCTTGAGCAACAGCACATGCACCATTTCTTTCACTCCAGGAAAAAAAATATAAACAAAACCAAACCACTTGTCAATAATGATCAATACACCAGTTACATCTTTGTAAGAAGAAGACCAATGCAAGATGAATTTGAGGACTGAAATTATTAATTGTACCAGATAGCAATCATTATGGAAACAATAGAAATACTGCTTTTATGGCACTTAATCTTTTCCCTTGTCTCTACCACTGCAAAGTCCCTCTCTGCTCAACTATCTGTCTCAGATAATTTAGAAGATTACAGGAAACTTAGAGCAATTTTTCCCAGTTTCTCCAAGTTGGGGGTTTTAAAAATTATTTATTTATAGTCTTAAAAATTACTTGGCCAAGAATTTGTCATTTTTTCCAGCTGTGTTGGATAGTTTCACAAAGATATTGCTTTGTCTCACTTATATCCAGTGGATTGATCTCCAGCACCAGCACTGGAGTTACAGAGGGGCAGTGGGATATGTTCCAGTTTGAATGACCAAAGCACTGACTAAAGGAGAAGTCTTCCCGCATCTTCTGAAGTCTTTAAAACGATATGAAAACCTCCAGTCCAATCACACACACAATTTTGGGACCAGGGAGGATGGTCTAGCTGGGGGTCCACACACAGGAGCATCCCGCAGCACTGAGCAACAAAGACTAAAGAAATTAACAACTGTCAGCATTGCCACTACTTAATTATCCAGATGACCTTCAAATCCAGAGGCCAAAATTCTTGGTTTTCCTGGGAAGCAGAAACTCTTTCTGCACCGAGAATGGGTTTTCCCATGCCAAATCAGAGGCAAATCCCACCTTTTCACTGGCATTCTCTCATCTTCTGTTTTCCTTGGGAGGGCCGGATTGCCCTGACTCACACACAGCTCCACAAACACGCCCAGGTACAAACTGCTGATCTGCTCACATGCACAGAAAGCAAAGATCCTCAAAGCCTAAAGGTGCATTTCAGAGTGCTTCTCCCAGCAAGAAAGCTGGAATTTTATGTTCCCCTTTTAATTATATGAGTATCATGTAATACAACAATAGTGCATAAATACAGAAAAAAACCCCCAACCCTCAATAAACTACTGGCCCTAATCTTTAAATCTCAGGGAGTTAGTTCCTGACTTAGGGAGATCAGCTCTGAGGACATCTTTGGTCATCCGCATGGTGGGGGATATCCCTTCCAATATCCAGCTTCAGTTTCTGATTTAACAGTCTGTGTAACACTTCTTGTATAGTCTGTGAAATCTTTTAATGGCAATTTAGGCATTAAGTTCTTGCTTTAGGAACAACTTAGCCATTGTCCCTAGCCCTTAGCTCACTGAAAGCTATGAGGAATCATCAGGTTAGAAGTCACAAGCCATGGCATTCAAGGCTCTGCTTCCCACTGCTACCTTTGCCTCAAACATTCACATGGCTTTTATGGCTACAGAAGGAAAACCAGCAGGATTCATTTCTACCATTTATTACTTGAAGCAAGTATTCCTTTGTATATCCTGCTAATAATAGTTTTTAAACCTTTACTGTGAACCCAAAGAGGGCAAAGTAGAGTGCACAACTACAGCAGCTGTGGCATAAAAAAAAAATTCTCAAACTGCAACTGTTCTTTTCATTTGGATTGGTATTATCCTGCTAAGGAGAAATGAGTTTACTGACAGAGTACTGGCCTTCTCTGGAAAAATGGCATCACAGCCTTTCAATTCTTTGAAATTTTCCTCATCACAAATATTAACAAATGAGTACATATTTTACGAAGAAATACTGATTTCTTAACAACAGCTGTAAAGCAGCCAAAAACCCTTGGAAGAAAAACAGTAACTACATTTTAAGCTATAAAAAAGTAACTAAATAAACCAGAAACTGCAGGATTCGTAGCAAGATCAAGTCCCTTGTTCCATACATACTTTTACCCATTTCTGATACTATTTCCCACTGAATAATATTGACTCAACAAGGTGGTAAATACAGAGGCAAAATCATATTCATACTCAGATTCATATCCCATATTTTCACCAGTGCCTATCTAAAGCATTACACAACTTTTATTAAGTACCCACCAGTTCTGGACCCTTGAGAAGAGAGTGAGTTTAAGAAAACATTCTCAGAAGTGAACTCCTTTTCATTCTGGGAGACAGCTGCAAATTTGGTTGCCCCTTTCTCATATTGCACGTGGGTGTGGATGTGTTTCTGAACTTCACATCTTCCGTCTCTGAGGTTTGTTTTCTGAGGTTTGTTTTCTTATTTGCAGTCGTTGTGGCAAAGAAGCACTGAAGAAATGACTTTGACACTTCATTTGCAAGGCCTGAGGTCTGTGGCCATTCTCATCTTTAGCATCAAACCTTTGCAAATTCAGTATTGTCCTTGTCTCTGTTGGGTGCACCTTTTCACGTGTCTCCAGGATCAAGGGACACCAGCCAGACTGCTACAATTTTGCCTGATTTTGATCCCCAACCCCACTGTGGGGCTGAAAGAACGCAACGGAATGGGAGAAGCCCTGCATGTACCAGTGATGAGGTCAGTTACACACCTAGGGAAGGGATGGATCCCTTCATGCAGCTCCTTTAGGTTTGTAATTAAAATACTTTAACGTGGCAGTAACTGAAATGCCAAAGGGCCAATAATGACATCAAATCTGGCAGTGACTTCAGCAAATCTACACTTCCTTAAAGCACAAACTGGATCAGATTTTAGCTTTGCCTTTTGACAGAGTCAAATCTAAGATCTGCACATTGACCCTACGTGTTCAACACCTTCTTGGGGAGCTGGAAGAGAGGGTGCCTGCAGGGCCCTACTACTCTCAGTGTAAAGCCAGGATCTGAGCATGGCAATTTGCATCTGAGATGACTTCTGTTTATGGTGTGCATTTGTTTATCTGTCTTCACCAGGGTTTCACCCTCAGCCCCACAGCGAAGGACGCAAGTCCCCAGTAACACCAGCTGAACAGCCTTGGGGAGGTGTCATCTCCTGCACACCACGGTCAGTTCAAGCACCAGTGGTTTGTGTTTTCCTGTCTCTCGGTTGTCACATTGCAGATGACCTAAATTATCTCTCTCTATTTTCAATTTTCTCCAGATGGTGAGACCTGATACAGGCAGGTGTCTCTGAGAAGGAGAACATGCCCTCACCCATGGGTGGAGGATCCTCTTTCCATCCTTCACCACAGGTGCTGCCGACACAGGGTGGGCACTAGGTCTGTCCCTCTGTGCCACACACACCTGGCTCTGCAAATCCACGATAATCAGGTGATGCTGAAGTACATCAACACATTATCTGTTGGTATTTTCTAGCATGGAGGAGCTCATGAGCTGCTCCAGGGCAGATGCCCACAATAAAATGCCAGTCTTGACATGACCATTCCCAGAAAAACATAAGCAGTGCACAGAAAAAAATAAAAATATCCCTGTGCCCTGTAAAATGGAACAATCAAAATGAGTTCCTGGTTGGAAACTTATGAAAGTAGCAACTGGGGGGATCCTCTTGGTCAGGCAGAGACAGGGAGGTTTAAAACAGCACGTACCAAACCTTCCCTCGTTGGCAAGGAAAGGGGTTGCACAAGTTCTTCATAAACATCTTTATCTGAAGTCATTAGGCAGCAATCCTAAACATTGAATGTGCTCTTCCCATTGTTTCACAATAGGTTTTTTTCTGGTTTCTAGGAACTGTTTTCGAGGACTGCCACTCAGCATCTGAGAAAAATGTGTGGCCATAATACGCAGTCAATTCTTTTACTTGGGCATTGCCCAGTTGAAGAAATACAAAATATCATGTCACCATGTACTCTACTTTTCTCTAACACTTTCTATCCAATACCTACAAGCACATTACGAACACGAGTGATTTTACTATGATTTCAACGATCCCTGCCCAGAAGGAAAAACAGTTTCTGTGCTGAACATAAGGAAAAGAGGATTGAAGGGACAGATTGTGAGGAGAGGCACAAGCATCTTCCTTAATGCCCAATACAATGCCTTATGAAACCCCAGTCCTATCTTTATCTAGTACTTTGAATTAATGTCTTCCAGACAAATAAAAAATACTGAGAACAAAAACAGGGCAGAGGGGAAAGTACAAAAAAAGATGGAAGGAAAATGCCATTTTAAACCACTGGCCCCAACTCAGCATGGAACCATTTTCTATGGCAAGGAGCAAGTCAAGAAAATTCCTCGTTGAATCGGTATTTTCTACAGCTCCCCAAAAGCTGCGAATTTTGCAGCTCTTTAAAACAGAGGGTGAGATCCCTGCCAGCACTGCTTCAAATTCCCGGGCAGGGCAGGAATCGCTGCTCCACACACAGCGACCAATCAGCGAAGGGACAGAAGCACAGGCTGGATTTTCAGGCCCAACTAAGATCCAGCTGCCAAGTGGCATTGCTAAGACAGACCTCTGGAGATTTCTCGTACTTTTTTTGGCTTATTCTCCTGGTGTGTTCATCTTAACAGAAATCAGCTGTTTTTCTCACTTTTACAGTATTTACAGAAGAGACTTTAGCATCTGGCCTGGCTATTATTGAAAGATCAGAGCATCCTGCTCTTTTAGAACACCACTACTGGTAATAAATGGACAAAGATCCTTTGCATCCAGGTTTCCCGAGATCTGTCTGGATTATTTGGGCTTTTTATCCCTTCTGCTGCAGCCTGTTCTTCCTATTTCCTCACATTTGCCAACCAACCTCACACATCCTGGAACAGGGATAAAAATTGTGTTTTCCTGAAAGAAGCTGTCTCAGAGTGTTTGGATATAGCAGCATCATTTTCAGCTACCAAGGACTTCTCTGGAAATCAAAAAGTAAACAAGCCGTGGGGAGTTGAGCAGCTGCCTTAGTGTATGCTTTGATTTTATATTTAACAGTGCCCTAAAGTCACAGCCTGGAGGAATAATCACAGCACCTAAAGGGCTTCCAGTACCTAAAGGGCTCTCAGGGAGCTGGAGAGGGACTTGGACAAGGGCACGGAGTGACAGGACAAAGGGGAATGGCTTCACCCTTCCAGAGGGCGGGGTTAGATGGGATATTAAGAACAGATTCTTTACTGTGGAACAAGATGATTTGTAAGGTCTCTTCCAACCTGAACTGTTCTGTGATTGCATGAATACACCTGAAGGGGAAAGGAGAGGTCACTAAGCACTAGAGCCCTATAGATGTGCAACAAGGTTTTAAACCCTTATTGCACCTTGTGTGCCCAAAGCCAGAGGCAGGGACAAACCAAAACCCTAATGCAGATGCTGGGTAAAAAGTCACCAACAGCACTTTGGAAGGCTGGAGGTGGACATCAGGAGAAGCTTGGGGATAGGATGCTCCACTGAAGCCCTGGCTTTATCTCCACGTTTAGAAGATACAAAGACTTTCTGGGCACAGCTCTGCTGAGAGGATCTGGTGGCTGTGGTCCTGCATTGAGCCTCTCTTGAACCAGGAGACCAAGAGAGACTCCTTTGCTTCACTCAACCAGCACTTCAGTGACCCTTCATTGATTACACCCACACTTATGGGTAGGAAAATGCTGCATCCAAAACCGCGGGACTATTAATAGAGGGACTTCAGCTGATCTCTCCTGGCGTAATCACCATCTGAATTTGGCCTCGTGGCAAACATTAATCACTGTCAAGTTGCTGTGGCGTATCAATGTTCACATGGTTGTTTGCTTTTCTCTAAGTGTTGGGATGTCCCACAAGATCCAGCTGCTCATCCTGAGCGAGCTGCCAGGAGGGAGCGGCCAAGGGCTGCCTCCACGGACTGCAGAGATCTCTGCTTTTCTTCCTGCCCCACCACAAATCCTGAGTAAATCTGTTGAGGCAGCACAACTTGGCCTTAGCTCCACATTGTTATTTGACCAGATCAGCAGTCTGGAAACTGGGTCATTTTTTCTAAACATGTGGTTTAGAAATGTGCTGTTTCAAAGGACACTATCCAATGGTGTAAGACCAAACACTGAATTTGTAGTAAAAAAAGCTAAACAACAACAACAGCAACAACCAAAGTTCAAAGTTCTTTGTAAACACGGAGCCCATAGGACACCCTGACAAAGTAGGGAAATAACAAATTCCCTGATCTATGTTTAGGGAAACTGAGGCATCAAAAGAGGAGTCCCAAGCTGTCTGGAGAATCACAGATGATGCTGAAATTTCTCAGCTACAGAAGTAAAACTAATTTGTCTCATATTTAGAAGTTCTTACAAATATACCTATAGGGACTTTTTAAACTCTCATACAACTGGTATAGGGAAATTCATGTCTGCTTGTTATTTAGGTAACATAGTCAACATTTGAAATGCAGGTTGCATCTACACTAAGTAACATATGCAATAAATGTGCACAGGAGTAACAGGGCAGGCCTGAGGACTTCAATTTTAAATTATGTTGTACGTCCCAAGTTATTTGTTTGCACTGCATCAGATCACCAGAAGCTTTTGGAACTTTGGGCTTTGCTCTCTTTCTATCTCATGGTCTTATCTGTTACTGGCACCAACAGTTTCGTATTCCCAGAGACGTAAGTGCTGAGATTCCCCCCTCCAAAGCCATACAATTATGACAAAGACCCCTCATGGGAACATCTCCACACATCCCAGACTGAATTTCATCAGTAGATCTAAAAGGAAAAGATAATCACAGAAGGCCCAAGCTAAATATTTAATTTCTTCCTTTAAGATTGTGCTAAAACTTTTCTTCAAGATGTTGAGTAGAAATGCGCAACGTGCTCCCAGTATTTTATCTGTCACTGTTGTCCCCATCACCTGTCCAAAGATTATGGATTTCTAACAGATTTGTTTATAATTTTTAACCCATCCAACAAATGATTCTGGTGAATAACGCTTTTGGGCTGTCCTCATTCATGTGGTGAGTGCCTGAGCTGGACACCCTCACTGCATCCCTTCCCAATACATGATCTAGTGTGACCCCTGCACATGCTGCAGAACACTGGTCATCTGTGAGAGGTTTCCCAGGGGAGTGATTTCACCCCAAAACATCAATACATTTCCTCCTGCCCACGCAGAAGGTAACTAGGCAGTTCATGTCAATCCTTGGATATATAACTGAGGTTATTTCCTTCTTTTCCCCAATAAACAGCTTGATGAATGTTTTATTTGGTGTCAGAACAGGGCTTGGTCCTGAACCATAAAGTCAGACCCTGCTCCTTCTCACCCCCACCTCTCCCAAAGAGCTTGTTTTAGGCACAAAAAAGGCTGATTTAGGCCTGTGGCTGCTCTGAGCCCTTCCAGTGTTGCTCACAGCCACAGGAAATTAAAAAGTTAAAACCGAGGCCAGCAGGGAGAGGCAGTGTAGGACTGCCTGGGACCAGCAAGGCAAGACTCTAGCAATTCAGAGCTGATGTTCAACCCTCACAACCCAAACCCAAGAAGCTATTTATTGACATCAAAAGATGGGGAAAACAGTCACCATCCCTTACAGGAAATGTATCTAACTCTTGTCTCCTAAAGTAGTTTGAGTTTTATCTACCCCCACCACTCCACATATCTCTGTCAGGGCTGTCCGCCATGTTCACCAGTGGTGGTCACTTTGCCTCCAGAGTGGTTGATTTTTTGCTAAGGCAAAAGAGTTGCCTTCTTAAGCTGCAGGGTAAATGAATCAAAAAATCAAAAACAACATCCCCAGCATGAAGTTCAGTGGGAATTGCTGTGCTGAATCAGAGGGATGGTTTGGCTCTATCAGCCCTGGTGCTGACAATGTCTGCTGTGGATATCCCAGAGAAATGTGCAGAAACCAACAAAAATTGATCTTTAAGGTCTCTTTCAACCCAAACCATTCTATGATTATATGAAAAGAGAGATCACTGTAACCCCTCAATAACCTGCCTATGTATGAATTTAATCTTGTCCAACCTCTTTATTCAGATTTCATTCAGCTGAATATGCTCTCCATACAGTCACACAAGCAGTTTTTATCTCAGACAACAACCTGTAGCAGGCAGCTCCCAGCCTGCCACACAAGGCCATGGGATAATTTGGAAAGGATCGTGGGAGGTCTCCAGATCAAGCCCCTGCTCAAGCAGCCTCAACTTGGAGGTCAGACCAGGTTGTTCCATGCTTTACACTTGTGTCCTGTAAATCCCCAGGAACAGAAGTGCCACAATCTCCCATGTCCCCTGTTCCAGCACTTCACCATGTAAAATGGAGAAAAATTTTTTATTTCCACTGATGAGAATCTGGATTAACTGACCATGAAAGCAAGACTATAATGAGGGTCCCTCTGGGCTCTGAGTAGCTGAGATGGGTTAATCTGTGTGCCAGAGGGCAGCAGAAATTCTTAGCACTAATGCTTGTAGCATGAGTCCCCCACAAAACAATTTCTATAGTAACTATACCACAGAGCATTGGCTGGTTTTCTCAGTTCCTCACTCTTGGATCAAGTTTCCCTACAATCAGGACTCAGATTATAAACTGGAATGAAAGAGCCCTCAAGCTTTAACTAGCACACAAGAAATGTGTAGGTACATGGTAAAGCCAACAAGAGCTCACAAAATCAGTATCAGTGACATTTAAACTTCAAAGGTTTCTCAAAACGATCAGAACTTCACACCTCTCTGTGCTACTATTTCACAGACTCAAGAAATAGCTAAAAAGGATAAGAACTTACTATGAAACCAGGCACAAGCTTGCAAACAACTCCTGTCCTCTCCTCCTGCAGACAGCCTTGGGTGAACTTAACCTCACCTTCATTAGCTGCATCTCCTCCTACACCTAACACTAAGCTGGAGGAAAAATAGCCTCCTCCCTCAGTCCCCTCCCAATCCATATATCTTTTGCTGCTTGAAAACTATTTTTGCCTCAGGCCATGCAAATCACAAGATTATCTGTAACTGCATTCCGCAGGTCTGACCAGGAAGACATGGGGATAGCTCAACCCTCATAATGGAAAAGCATCATAAATCCCAATCCCTCACTCCCAATTTAGAATCTATCCCAGTTTTCCCTGGGAATGTCCCAGGTAAAGCCAGTTGTTTGGTTCCAGAGTTAACGACATAGGAAGATGAACAGAGCAGTTTGCACTCCAAGAAACACAGGTTTCGACAGTTTGCAGACTCAGGAAAAGAAGCGACATTTGAGATCAGGTTTAGAAGGTGTCTTTCACCACCCAAGGGCCTGGAAACTTGCTTTTTATACTTAGTTGAAAACTCAAGTGTTGCAGAAATTGACGGGTCAGCCACAGACAGGCCGGTCCCATGACCTACCATGTTCTCGCTTTACCCTGCCGTGTCCCAAGAGGAGACAAGGAAGAAAAAGAAACGTTGAAGAACAGTAACAAAAAAAAAAGCCATTTTATTGAAAATGAAATTAAAACTTCAAATTAATATTACAATCATGAGAAAATGCCAAACAATTCAATTTACAGTTGCAACATACAATACAAATAGTCCCTTTGAAGTTGAAGTAAACTGATCCACAATCATCATCTGTGGCATAAAGCAGAGTGTGTTTGTACAATATGTGCATGAAAAGCAAATCTTGGGTGACAGCATTTGAAAAAATAAAAAATTAAAGCTTGTATTTACACAAAATGCTACAAGTATTTTGTTCCAGCGGAAATTCAAGATTGGTAAAGCATATTTAACAACAAAAAAAATTGGAATGTCACTCATATTACCTAAAGTTACTGTAAAAGTATGGTTTTGGCTGATATAATTAAAAGTACTGCATTAAAAAAAAAGCAAAGACTTATCTGTAAACATGGAAGTAAACAAACATCTAAAAAAAGTTCTCAGAAAATGTTAAACTGAAATGCATTCTATTTAAAAACAACAAGAAATTCAGGGGGGCAGAGAATGGGGCTTCTTTGAGCTCATGGCTGATCCAGGTTTAATTATTGCTTTTGCTCACGGCTTGCTGCTGCTGCAGCCCAGCACAGGGCTGAGCCTTGCTTTGCTCAGGGTGAAAGTGCAAAATTCTCCCCACTCCAGATGGTACCTGTGGAAACTGGTAAATCTTTGCTCAGGGGACTGCTGGCACCAAAGGTTCAATGCTAAGAAAGATGCAGCAGCTGGGCTTTTAAAGGAAATGATAAATATCACGTGAACGATGCTGTTGGGTAAATAATTTGCTTTACTCTTCTGTCCCGACCCACTGCAACCTATCTGGTTACCCTTAGGAGAAGGGAGAGGAGGATTTAATCCTCTGTTCAGCAAAAGGGACATTGTGCCTGTTGTGCTGGCAGTAAGTCTTTGGTAGGGTAAGAGAGCTGGAAGGTAAAGAAGGCTATTTTTTCTTTAAATCTATGACCGGTGCCAAAGATTGCCACTGCCCGAAGGGAAGGGCTGTCGTACCTTTGAGAAAACTCAGTTCTGTGATGCCAAGCACCTCACAAAAGCTCGGATAAATTGATGTGATTCACTACATAGCACCGGGTCTGAACATCTGATTCAAGAGCATTTCCAAGCGAACTCAAAAGCATTTTCCGAAAGCTTTGATGAGCATCTCTGCCTCAGCCTGTACAACTCTCTCCATGACCAGCCTGATGTACTGGGACAGATTTTCCAAAGGCACCAGGAGGGTTCAGGAGCATGGGGGTCTACTGAAAGTCAAGGGGCTGGTGCTCCGCTGTCCACAGGTGCTTAGAAAATCCTTTCCTTCCTATCTCAAGCAGGCAGAGCCAGGTCAGACGAGGGCATGGATCGACTGTATCAGGCACGCGTGCCTCGACTGGGCGGAAAAAACGTTTTCAACGTTTGTCCCTAAAGGTCCAGTTGAAAAACCGCGGGGACACAAACAGAGTCCTGTTGGTATTGGGCAAAACAAAAGTCTGGTCTGTGCTGGATTTATCCAGAAACAAAAACCAAGTGCTTGAATTTTACAACAAAGTCTTAAGGAAAAAAAAGAAAATCTGGGTTGCTGCCTGCAGCCACTCTTAACAACATTTCAACACAAAAGCACCCTAAAAATTACTTAATATGCATACAGTAAACCTTAAAAAGCCCTTCTCAGCAATAACAAATAATGTACAAATATAGTACCTTTTATTAAATAGGAAACAGCTTGCACTGGCAGTACATCTCTTTTTCTCTTGCTTACTAAACAAAAAACAAAACTGAAATGTGTAACCAGACACTGGCTTTTTAAGTGCTGCTGAGACTAACAAACGTTACTTTACAGTTACAAATAAATGGACAGTGGTATGCTTCAAGCTACCACAAACCAACAATAAATAGAATCAATTACAGCTTCCATCTTTGAAGGAAAACTAAGCATTAGAAGAAAAACAAAGTGTCTTACTTATACTTTAAGCATACTTGGTATACAACCTTTAGAAGGCAAAGACTTTATTAATTTATTATTTTTAAGAGCACGTCATCACGCAGATTGGAGGGATGTACCATGCTAATGGCAGCTCATTTACAGCTTCGCTGTTAACGAGCAGTGAGGGTGGTGTCCAGCTCTGTGTGGCTGTGCCCAAAGTTGATTTACTGCCGTGCTTTGGAGGTAGCCAAAGATCACCCAAGGAGCAGCTTGGAGGAGGCTGCGGACAGCGGTGACTGAGGGAATGGAAGGAAGGAGCTTTGGCCAAGCCCACAGGCACGTGCTGAACATCTCACTAAGCCAGGCTTAACACCTGCCTGGGGAGAGCGTGGGGAGGATGGCTCAGCTCCCACCACATCCAGCCGATGCCACGTCACCTCCCTGCTTGCCTTGACAGCCCCAGGCTGGGCAAAACTGGGGCCTCTCTCTGGGGTAGTTTGGCCACAGACAGGTTGGGGTTTGGGTGCAACCTGCTCTCCTTGTATCACACCTGGGAGCCCCAGGGTGGCTTTGAAGGTGAGTTTATGTCTTCAGCATGGGCAGAGGTAAGTTTTGCTGCCCTTGTGCTTGTCCCTCTAACACAGCAACAGCCACATCAGCTTCAGAGCCACCACAGCATCCGCATGGCTCCCGCATTTAATGCTAACGGGTGGTGACTTGCTACCAGGCAGTTTCTGTCTCAAGCTTGAAACCTTTTTATTCCACCGAGTGGGCTGAAATTGCAAGGGGAGGGCAAAATGTTTCACCATTTCTCCCTTAATCCCATTTCTGAGATATTTAACAAGTCATCATTTGCAAAATATGGGCTTTGAAACGGTTTTGATTTTTCTTTGGGAAAAAAAACCCCTGCCGACATCCAAATTATGCTGTCAAAATAGACCATTTTAAAAATGAATCTTTTCAAATTTTGATGTTCTGAGAAAAATCCTTGGAGAAGAAGAAATTAGGGGAAGGGTGGAAAGTATTTCATCCTTCCTACCATTTTTCCAGTGTCTCCACAACTACTGATTAAAAGGCAAGACTGTGTTGAAGGCAACCAGACAGCTAATAAAAATATTTTAAACACAATATTTCCTTCATAAGTTATATAAAAAGATCCTACATCCAAAATCATTTGATGTGGATGCATTTGGGTTGGGTTTGTTGTTTTTAAGTCACATTGTAAACTGGTTCACACTGGAACTGCTTTTCAGAGTTGGGTAAAGGTCTGAGGTTTACACTATTGCAGAAATGTAAAAAGTAAAAAAAAAACCAAAACAAAAAACACTTTTAGAGACCGAAGTCAATATATCATTACATTAAGAAACGTTTAAAGGGTCCAGATGTCATTAAATAATTATAAATATTCTTTTAAAGTTATATGATGATTCATGTTAGCAAGCAACCTCAAATTTTACACATTTATAATTTAAAAAAAAAAATAAAAAAAGAACATAGCCGAACACAAATACTATGTATACCATTTTGGCTCTAGTAATATATATTGCCATTCTCATATTTTGCATAAGTAATAACATTTTGTTTTTTTGTTTTTCAAGGTTTTGGTTGTTATTTTTGGTTTTTGGCTGATCGAAGGCAAAACGAACGGATACAAAAG
Source organism: Gymnorhina tibicen (assembly GCA_013399875.1). NCBI lineage: Eukaryota > Metazoa > Chordata > Aves > Passeriformes > Artamidae > Gymnorhina > Gymnorhina tibicen. The sequence continues at coordinate 471,281 of VXAZ01006414.1, forward strand.
CAAAAAGAAAACCCTGGGGTTGGCTCACCTAACTTGAAAACTCATTCTCTTTAAATACCCAAAAACAAACCAAAAAAGCAATGAACACAGAAAAATTCCAACCATTATCCGCAGCAAGGCTCGGACAGAGTTTTTTGGGACAGCTGTTTTCATCTGAATGGATCATAGCAAACCGGAAGCAACTCGCTCTTTGCTTTCCTTTTTATGTGCACCAATACAAACCAGGTGAATTGCACTACAGGTGTGGAGAGGGTCCCATACGTTGTATGATTGCAACTGTATCTGGAGTTCATGGTTAGTTTTGGTTTTTTATTAAAATAAAAGGGAATGCAGCCTTTGCCTTGCATCACCATGTTTCTCCTGATAGCCGGGGAGTCCGTTCTCTCCTCGTTGGCAAAAGTACTCACTAGTTATTACAAAACTCTAGGAAAAAAAAAAGAAGGAAAAAGTTCCAAAAAAAAAAAAAGAAAAAAAAAGAAGGAGGGGGTGATTTTGTGTGTGTGTGTGTGTGTGTGTGTGTGTAGAAAGTACATTTTAAATATCAAACAAGGTAAAATGGTTCCAAGGGGAAAAAAAAAGAAAATATGTGCTTTGATTCACATAATCTGAAACATAGGTTGTGGTGTGTTGGTAACTCTTGTGTTATTTATGGCCATTATCATCCCATCTACACAGTTGCACATATTGGTAAAATCTGGCTTTTTAAAAAAAATAAAACAAAAAACAGGCACTTCGTAGTTAGTCGACCGTTTGGTGGTTCGGTTTTTTTTTTTTTTGGCTTGCGGAGGTCGGGCCAGCTACAGAAGAAATCTCAGTACGGCCTCCAAACGGACTCATCCATCCTGCCACTAGAATTCAAGACGGTTGGGGAGCTGCTGTGGCTGCCATCCGCCTCCACCCCATCACTCTGGGTGGGCAAGTTAGGGTTTAGCAGCGTGCTGCCGTTGGACGTGGTGGTGCACGGCGGGAGCATCCTGGAAGGGGAGCGGTCCCCTCCCGGCACCATGGGGAACTGGTATGATCCTGATGAAGTGCCATAGTAGAGATATGGAGTGCTGCTGGTCTGGAAAGGTCCACTTTGGTTTTGGGAAGAGCCGGGGTAGGGTGGTGGTAGGTAGGTGTGGTAGTGAGTGGTTGCGGACATACCCAGTGACATGCCTGAGGTGACTGGCGGTGTATAGGTAAAGGTGGCTGGATAGTGCATTCGTGGGTTGGAGAAGCGGCTCTCAGTGAGGGATGAAATGCTTGTGAACTGCCTGGGATCTGAAAATGGGCCCAGCTCTGAAGCACCTAAAAAATTATAACAAAAGACGGGGGAAAACAATTCTGTAAATACCATTTTTTGTATCACGTGATGATAGAATTTTATTTTTCTAAGATAACCCACTTCTTTTGGCCCCCAAGAGAACAGCAGATCATATCAAGCAATACATTGCAAGGAACAGTGTCATACATCTGTCTTCTAGAAGCGCTGGGCCAAACTCATCCCTGGTCTAACTCCACTGATGCCAATGGAGCAAGCAGCACTGCCATCCTGAAGTGTTCAAAGGTCACGAGTCAGATTGGGAAAAAAAAATCCCAAAAATCAAGAGATTGAAAAAGAGCCAAAAAAAGGAGAAAAAATTGTCTAAAATCAAGAGAGGAAAAAAGAGCCAAAAAAAGAAAGATGGACTTGGAGTTGATTTGCCTTCTGGTTTCAGAGTTTTGAGGGTTATGTGTCTCTGGTTTTTTTCTAGAGCCTCTTGAGAAACTCAGGACTGGTTGCACACGAAAGCTGAGATTCCCACCTCAGCACGGGCTGTCAGGAGCTGGGATTTCCAGAAAAGCAGAAATCACTGTGCAACTTGTAATAAAGCTCCAAGAGCTGGCAACATCGACTTAACTGCACCACTGACACCAGGGGAGTTACACTGGGGGTGACTAAGACCCACTTCTTGCTTTAAATCAATTTATTTAGCTGACAATCCGCTCAGCTGCTTCTTTTGGCTAAAAAACACTGTTTGCTCATCCGAAGGATGGACAAGGCCATTGGGCTGATAGCAAAGATGCGGATTTTAGTCTTCAGAGCAGTTGATGGAAAATTACAAGCCCAACACTCTTTTTGCCATTGAAAAAAATTTGTTTTCATATGTAGTCTCTGCAGTCTGGTTGAAAAAAAAAGACCACAGAGTTTATGACTACTGTGAATGTCTGGATGGTAACGCTGTGAATTGGAGTCTAACGCAAAACAGGGATGGGTAAACTCATTTTGCCTAATTTCTAATCCCACATCAAACACCCAAAGCTTTGGAGCAGAACTGGAAAGCAAACGTTAGCTTGGTGATGTGCTTAGGAGACTGTGGGATGGACAGGAGCAGAAGACAAAGACGGTGAAAGCTCGTACTGAGAGCCAGAAGAGTGGAAAACAAAGAGGGTGTGGGAAAAGGACAGGGGGAATGAGGGAAAGCCTAATGAAGAAGTACAAAGCAGGAGGAGGCAAATGCAATGGCCAGTATGCAGCAGACACATATACAGACATTTATAGAGAGCTAGAAAGAGCAAGGTTTAAATAAAGGGGGAAAATTAGGAAATCAAATGGACCCTCCCTGCACTTCCCAGCTGACACTCCTATAGCTTTACAGCCCTCCAGATCCAAGGGTTCACTCACCTCTTTGTCAGTCTGCTGAACCTGACTTAACCAAAAAGAAAATATGGCATCTTCTAGATGCCAAACTGACATGCTGAACACTGAAACACTCTGTGTATCCTCAGTTTAAGATGAAGCAATGATTTTCCTTGCAGACAGGCTTCAGATCTGACCTGCTGACATTGCTGCGTAAAAGGAAAGTCTCTCCAGCCCTTCTGTTCCTGGTCCACTCTGCTATAAGCAACAGCCCCTGCCACCTTGTGTGGCACATTTTGGGATTCAGATCACTATTCTCGCCTGTTCTCCCAGGTCAGTGAACCCATGCCTACAATGATATCTAAAGGCAGCAGCAGGGCAAAGCTCAGGCACAGTTTGGGTTCAGGCTGGAGGACCTGGGCTACACCCAGCCAAGCCTCCAAATCAGCCTGAGACCTGGGGGTTATAATCCTCCATCTCTAACAATATTGAGCACAGAGCTTTAAGTGGGCAGTAAAAGCCCACTTTAAACTCTGATGACAATGTGATTACTATTATCTTTATCTGGGACTGAATCAGTGACCTATGGGTGAATGGGTCTGTCTCCATCATCAACCCCTCCAACCACAGCGCCCTGGAATGTAATATAACTTGTACCTTTACAGCAAACACTCTACTGCTTGATGCAACTTCTTTCGTTCCCAACTGCAAACAATAGCCAGAGGCAATACCACCCAGATTCAAAGCTGTAATTTTGGAACACTATCCTTTATATTGTGAACAGGTCTGATATATATCTGGAAATATAAGGTTAGAACATAATTTCCCCAGCTGCTCAAAATACTGGCTTTCAATCTGCTACTGCTTATTCTCTTTTCTTTTTTTTTTTTTATTTATTGTTATTGCAACTCTCCCAGCATGAACAGAGTTGCTCTTAGTTTACCCTGATAGACGCTAAACAAGACTTTTACAATCAAAGGTAGAATTGATGTGAGTGTAAGGGTGTAGAAGAACATCAGTATTTTCGGTTTCTTTGCAACAAATACTTTTTTTTCTTAATACAAGGTTCTCCACACAGTTTTATACATTAAAAGGCAATCTCCCTTTCAGAGCTAGATCCAAATATTATCTGCATGGGTGCTGCCAAGAGATCATGTCTGTATGGAATGACTGGGAATGTGCACACCACACGTAGGCATTTCATATGTGGGGCTGCAGACCTCCTTACGTACCCTAGTAAATCCACACTTGTTTGTTTTTACTGCTGCTTGTAAAGCATAATCCTATTTACCCAAAGGCCAAACAACCATAATCCTCTCTTATCTCAGTCATGGCTGTGTCCGCACAGCTCCTGCACACTCACTTCTCCAACTCCCCTTTTGCCCAAGTGCCTTTTGCTCTCTCCATAACTCCCTGCACAGGTCTGTGGTTTGTTCCCAGCCTTATTGGCTCTCCATTGTGTAAAGATATTTTTAAAGATCAGAAAAAGTCCTCTGAGATGCCTGTTCTGAAGTCTCATTTCTAAGGGAAACTTACTAAAAAGTCAGCTCTAAACCTCAGCTTCTTGCCACCCTTCCTGCTGTTCAATCTTGCTGATGCATTTGCACTCTCCTCCTCCTCCTTTCTCTGTGCTACCTCCATATGTTGAGGTGGATTTTGGTTCTAACTTGGAAACCCCAGATGCCTATTTATTTATACATGTTTAGCTCTGTGCTGGGCTGGGAAGATAAATAGTTCTACCGGGTATGGCACCCATCTTCATATATCTAGCTGTGCACAAACAGTGATGAGGACCAGCAGTATAGTAACATGACAGTGCAAGTATACAATTCGTAATACAATAATTATAATAATAACTTATTTATTCCTCTCCCCAGAAGGATTAAAGATTTATGCTAATTTTTCCTCCATCAGAGCAAGAAAACCATTTGCATCTGTGAATTCCCACTCTCGTGATAGCTTGCACCAAATGGGTGAAGCACAGACCCTCCACCCTACATTGTGGCCACCACATTGCAAAATAACACTTGTATAAAGAGAAGAGACTTTATTTTGTGCCCCCAGAAAGAGACACACAGCAAAGAGCACAGCAAGTGGTCTTCTCCCATATAGTCTCATCAGCTGACTGGGCTTAGCAGTAACAAAAAAAAAATCAGAAAAAGTTGTATTTTTGAAAAAAACCAAAACACTTTACATCTGAATGAGCCCAGGTTAAACTATTTTTAAATTTTCCAGGTGGATTCCTCCCTAACACAGCCCAGCATTCCAGTTTTCTGAGAGCTATACATTTAGAAAAGAAAAGTGGTCATGTTAATATGCCAATATATATGCTAACATCTCAGATTCAAGAATACTGCTCCAGTGTGTTTCATATTTAGAATAAGAACAATTAAAATTCCATGTGGTTTCACTTATTTTGATGCAGAAGCCTCATTAAAAACCCTAGACCTGGGCATTTGCCAGCAGCCAGCTCAAATTGTTTTGCATTCGCGCTTAAAACTCAGTTTTACCTGTTGCAGCTTTTCAGCTCTACCATTTCACAGCTGCATGTGTGCCACAATCATTTCTCTTTTGCAGTTTACAGATGCCAGGTAGTGCCAATTAATGCTCAGGTCTCAGTCAATAAGCTGTGCTTGTGGTTTGCAGAAAATCAGGGAACAAATTTCTGTCAGGTTTACAGCACTTTGGCCAATTGTTCCCAATTATTAAAGATCATAATGTACTGTGGACAGATTAACTCCTTGTAGGTACAGCCAGCTGACATCTACTTTAAAGAGTTACGAGATATTTTTATAACTTAAAAATATTACAATTTGTTTTGTTATTTAATGCTATAAGGTAACTAACAAAAAAGTCCCCTTGGCTTATTGCATATGTTTCATAGGGAAATTTCTAGCCCATCAAGTCAATGCAGAATTGTTTGATACATGAAACCAGAGTGATGCTGTATTCACTGAACAGTCTGTCTCACAGAAATTCAGCAACTTATAGTTAAATTTATTTACCAGTAGCTAAATTATTCCCTTGTGTTTTGGGGAACTTCAGTGTTAAGACATTTGCTGAAGTCGAAACTAGATTTTGTGGAGTTTTGTTCAACAGTTCAATTCAGGCTGGGACACTGTACTAATTGACCTATTAAAATTGTTTTCTCCTTCCCCGACATGTACGTCTCCAAATTATAAGTGCAGCCTGGATTACTTACAGCTGATAATATCGCCTTGGATGAAACATGCCACACACTTCACATGATGAGACGATTTCAATCTCTTACAGCTTTGCCAGACTTTAAATGTTCTGGCTGAAATTGTCCATGCTGGGTGTCTGTCTCAGGCTAAATTTTGATTTATGCATGTATTTGTTTTTAAAATTTCAGCTGAAACTCTTTTGCTGGGAAAAATATATTGTTTTACCAATCTTAAACTCTGAGGAGCCTTCCTTTGAAAAGCTGTGCCAGTTCCATGCTTTGAAGTAAGGACTTGAACTTTGGAATAGGAGTGGCTTTTGTGTGAGAGATGTTGCCATGAAAATCCAGCCAAATATGAACAAATCATAAGCACTCTGACTAAAAATGGGCAGAAGAGTCTGTGCCCCTACAAAGACACTTGTCTAGAGACTAGAATGAAATCCAGGAGTCACAAATCCTAGCATTTTTTGTGAACATCAATGTGAAACATTGAAACAGTGCTGAAACACAGGGACATTGCCACCTGTCCCCATGCCAGCCTAAAAAAGGATCAGTCCATCGATGGCTCCATTCTTTGGGATGGTAGAGCCTGAGTAAAGGAGACCATGTGGGTGTTCGTATAATATTGCAAAGTAAAATTTGGGAAGGTGGGGTTATTTGGGGTTTCCTTTTTTTTAGAAATCTGAGAAACTATAAACACAACCAGATGCAAACAAAGGGATATTATTAAGGTTACCATGTGAAGAGTGAGAAACTTTGGAAACACCAGAATTCAAGTTACTTCTCCAAATGAACTATGACAAAGCATTCAGCTACACAAGATGCTATTCCTTTCTTATTAACCTGCCCAAGCTGGCCACCTCTGGAGATGTATCTGAGTTGAGGAATAGAGAAAACCATTGTCTATATATCCCCCCGATCCACTGCTCCAAGAAATCAGAAGGGGTGAAGCGAACAAGGAGAGAGACTCAATTATTTCCTGAGTTAACTAGATTTTATATGTGTTTCTGCCACATGGCTCCTACATGACTCAGTTGAAATGTCTCCAAATCCCATTTTCACTTCCCTCATTTTCTGCGTGCAGCAAATATGTTGGCTTCTGATTCGCACGTGCGCTAAATACTCTCAGCTGCAGCTGAAGCCAACGAGATCACAGGTCTGAACACAAGGCTACAGACAGAACAGAAATTGTGCTGTAGGTGACACAGAGAGAGTGCACTGAATGACACGAGACCTTAGGGTCAGTCTCATTTCTCTTTCTAAAGCAGGTCCTTTTTATCTCAGGAATACTGCACTGCAGTGAACTGTACACAAATGCTATGGTAGAAATATTAGAGCAAAGCCAAGCAAGAAATTAAGGCTTCCTTCTTCAGAGCAGCACTTAATGCTCTGCAATAAGCAAGGCCTGAGGAAATGCAAAGAACAAGAAGCAAACAAAATATCGAAGAGCTGCTCGTTAAATTAGCACTGTCCATCCTGTGCACTGAATGAGACAGGAGTCCCGTGGGAAAAGTATCATGTGATCCTGTAATTAAAATTTGTAATATAATGCATAAGCAGAATGAGGCTGATTTAAAGTTGCACAGGCAATATAAGTACCGAGATTTTCTAATTTCTGAGCTCCTGGTTTTGCCAGTCTTAAGGATTCTTTGCAGTTTGTTTTAATGGAGGAGTGATTATTTTCTAGCTGGATCTCTTTGGGTTTTCCCTCAGCATCCTGCTGTATCAGGGGGACAGTGTTACTTTGCCCTTCATTTTGTTAAATTCTTGTTCCCTGTATCTGCTAATAAGTGTTTATTGAATCACACACAGCATAATCTTTCTGCTTTCTTCCAGGCAAGCCTTTGGCTGTCCAAAACCGCTGTACCACCTTCCCTCTGGATGCCACTGTAGAATGGAGCCTGGGACTGCAATTCCTAGGGATCCCAAAACACCTCCTCCTGTATCTAATCCTTGCTGTAGCTGTTAGGTCCTGATCCTACAAACCTACGCTGGTCCTGGTACTCAGCTTCGTGCCGGACCTCAGGGACACTCCTCCCACACATCCAGGAGCGAGTGTCTACGTGCTGGGAGGGTGGGGGCCATGCAGGACCACAGAAATAATGCACCGGGCTTCTCCCTCTCTGCTTTACTTTCCGGATGAGCTTGTGTCATTTGGATGTTTGGAACCATTTATCATAGGTAATGGAATGTTTTAAAATGGTCCTTTCCCTCCCTTTAGTTCAGGAGAAAAAAAAAAAGTAAAAAAGCATTTGACATTACTTCTTTTTCTCGATTCCCCCCCTCCCCGCCCCAGCTCACCCCAAGAAGGTCTCCTGGCAAACAATAGCTGCAGAAAAGGTGTGAACTGCCCTCCCCCTCCTCTTTTCTTCACCTCAACAAGGTGTTAACTTCAAGGCCTAGCTGGGAGCATTTAAACTGCAACATTATTAAGCACAGCAGTCTCACAAAAGTCAGAGGGAGGAAGGAACACTTTAACCCTTTCAGAGCCTCACACACAACAGGAAAGACCCTAATTCCAGTACATCCCTTCTCACAGTCCCTCAGTACCCCAGTTCACACGGTAAAATGCACACTGGTTCCTCCTGGTATTTAGGTAACAGGTCTTTGGCACCTAAAATACCACGGATTAATTTGCAGATAGATGTTTTCACTGAATTTATGGCACTGCACCTAAGCCCTTTGCTGGGAGAAACACCCCATAAATAACAGCGTCAGCAGCAACCATTAAAGTACCACTCGTGCAAATAAAGGAGAGCGTTTCTCAAGCAGAGATGCTATATCGCTTAACAGCAAAATTGGAGTCTCTTTGCATTTCTTCAGCCCAGGCTCTGTCATTACCTGTCCTGCTCCCTCAATCCGAATTTTCTGCTGCATTGAGCTGCTTTCCTTAAGGCACTGAGGTCTTGCTGGGTGACGTTATGCACTGAAACACAGGTGGCTGCTCACTGCACTCCCAGAGATAGCTCATCTAAAATTTAGGGAACATCAGTAGGCAGAAAAATGTAACAACCAACCCCTCCTAGATGGACTGTTGGGAGCAGAAAGGAAACTGTGGAAGCTTCAGCCATCACAGTCTCATTTATAGATGTTACCTCACTTATATAGGATTCATAAACCTTCCTAATGAGAACCACAGGAGGGGGACAAATGGTCACATTACAGAAATAGGTCCTGGGCTGGTGGTTATGGCTCGCCACCCGTGGATGCCTGTTGACCTGGTGTGACGGGGAGCTTCTGAAGTTCTCAGCCTTTGCTATCTCATCTCAGTGACTCCAGTCTGGAGCTGTCACGGGTGGGGTGATTCGGGTGGAAAGGAAACGGCAGCGTATCAAAAGCCCCCTGCTTGTTTAAAGTCTCAGGCCATCTACGAGCTACATTGGAACCAAAACATAAATAAAGTTTCCTGGAAATAAGTCCAGGAGCTCTGCAACACCGCATGGCACAAACACGCACACAGGAGCGCAGCACTCTCCGTTCACTTTTCCCCAACTTTTCCTGCCTGAATTTCAGCTGTTACTGCTTTTCACCAGCCGAAAGGCATCAGCAGGAACACTTGAGGCTTTTCTTGGAGAGCAACCTCAGACTGTTGTATACAGCAAGGGGGTGAAACCGCAGGGCTGCGGAGCAGGCACAGCCATGGCGAGCAGCGGGACAGGAGTACTGAATAAATCCAGTGAATGGGAAGATAATATACATCATGGCTCACAGGCTACTTTATTCCTTCTTTTTCTTTTTTTCTTCTTTTCTGAAAAATGTGCCTTAACTGTCCAGTATAAATATTTGTTTCCAATGTTGTCATGAATTGTACTTTTCCACTGCATGCTACTAACTCAGAAATACCATCTGATCCTCAAGCAGACACAAAGGAACTATGTTTTGCAGGGACAGGGAAGGGGGGGAAGCCCTTGGCATTGCTCTGTTATTTCACCCTTTAAACCCCTCCTTTTCCCTACCCATCCAAATTTTCCTTTTGCATCTCATTCAACTAATGGACATGTCTCCTGAGGACAGAGGATTCCTTGCTGGTTCTTGATTAAGAGTTTTTAAGAAGCCGGGAAGGAAGATATTCTTTGAAACTGGATCTACTGTAGGATGGGAGCCAGCACACAGGACACCGTGTCTTTCAGAGAGGGCCACACACAGTGCCACTCCAGTCATATGACTTCTCTGTCACATCCTGAAGCCATTTCCAGCTCGTGTGCGAGTTTGTACTCCCATTTAGAAAAGGATGGGATATATTGGGAACACACATATGGAAACACTTTCAGGGAATCAGTTTCCATGAAATCCATAATAAGCCAAGTGGCTTCAGATGTGGCAGTGTGCCTCAGATTAGCCAAAAAAAAAAAAAAAAGGGAAAAAAAGAGAAAAAAAGAGAGGGAAAAAAGAAGGAAAATTCTACCCTTTCAGTCCTTATTTCAGTTTCAAGGGGGAAAAAAAAGAAAAAAAAGAAAATTAAAACCAACTAGTAGCTCCCAAAACAGGGAGTCACAAAATAATACAACTAACAAGAGCACTCCTCCTCCCCCAAAAAAGGACACTGCTATCAGCATTCCTGCAGCTCCCAGAAAGCTCTTCTGGCATCTGCCAAGCTCACGTGGGGTCAGCAGAGCCGTGGCCCTGCCTGTGCCAGCCTGCGTGGGTTGGGCAGGTGCCCACTGTCTGGTAACCTGTGTGAGCAATTTTTTCCTTCCCTTACAAATTTTCCTTCCTTTCCTTTCCTTCCTGCTTTTCCAAAAACTGCAACTCAGTGATAAATTGTCCATTAAGTAAATCTCCCAGAAAATGCTGAATTCAGGAGGGGATATACCCTGGATGGGGTTGGCTGTACCCAGGCCATAGTAAAAGCAGGGTTTATGGTGGGATGGTGTATTTGGTTGGCCAGGCAAGGGGTGGATATCACCTACCTGCTGTGCTTGGAGCAAGAGCTCAAGAGCAACTCCCAGGTGCCCGCAGTGATGGGTACCAGAGATCAGGAACAATCCCAAACAGCACAGAAAAGGGCTGGAGGCCGCCTCAGTGCCAAGCAGGAGGGAGGCACCGAGCTCATCTGAGCTACTGTGGTGCTGGAATAATCTTTGCATGGCTGAGGAAGTGGGAAGAAGCACGGATCAAGTGGCAGGAGTTCAAATGGGAACTGGAGAGATGCTACGTGCATCTCTGCGACAGCTATCCGCCTTTTTATCACGAGAAAATAACCATAAGATTTTGGCTGCTAATTGGGGCCGTATCCTACTAACCCTACTTTTCCTGACAAACAAATGACTCCACAAATAGTCCCTCTGTTTCCAATAGGGTTATTTGCAGTAGGAGGGACCACCCAACATGAGAGGATCAGGCCCTCCACTCCCTCGCTCTGCCGCTTGCTTCAACCTTCCACAGCCAAATCTGAACACAAAAAAATACCCACAAACTGCAAAGGCTTTTCCTCACTGCTGCTGGAAAAGCCCTGGACTAGAACGGCTGTGGAAAGGTCTCGTGTGCTATTAATATGATGCTCTTCCTGGCTTCCGCCGCCGAAATGGGGATTTGCCATTTGTTTCTCAGGCTGGTTATTTCCACTCAAGCCCCAGCACAGTAACTAACTGAAAACTTCTGCATCAAGGAGAAGGTCTCTTTTAAAGTTTGGCTTGGCTTTGCTTTCAAAGAGTTGTCTGTATATTTTAGAATATGTAGAACTTGCCTTTGATTTAAACCTCGCTCTTAACAATAGACAAGAGACGATTTCTGTACTGAGCGATTTAAACAAAAACAAACATATTTTGGTTACTCGGCCTTGTTCTCAAAACGCTCTGTTTTCTTTTTTTCCCAGAGAAAAATCAAACCCTACAAATAGTTGCACTTCTGGCCAAAAAAACTTAAATTCACAAATGTAGATAATCCATTTTTTTCCCTGTGAACAATATCGTACACAGAGAAAGAAGAGTACCTCCCCAGCCCCCAGACATTCATAAAACATGAAACCCCCTCATCTAAACAATTAAAACCATACTTTTCTCCTCCAAAATAACATCTCCCTTCTAAGAACATTTTCAGCCTTGGTCCCTGTCCACAAGCAGGGCCATGATGCTGACTTTCAACCCTCCCCGGCACAAAGTCCCGTGTCCCCAGAGGGTAAACAGCCGCACCTCATCCTGTGGAGGCAGAGGAAAGCACTGCTTGTGTTCGGAGCCAGGGCTGCGCAGGAGCAGCCGCTCCGAGGGGATGAGGGCACTTAGCCCACAGAACTTCTGGCTACGGGAGAAAGAAGAGAGGAGATACCAGGGAGGCATTTCCATCTTAGGTTAAGGATTTTAGCAGCAGGCTCAATAATGCCGTTGGAGTGAAAACAGTGGAAAATAACTCACCCAGTGACGGCCAGAGTTTTTTCCCTTACAGTGAGAACACGTTTCCCCCACGTAACACAAACAGTAGTAACATTGGGCCCTGTGATAAAATGGTCAAACATGTAAGTGTGACTCAAGACCCGCTGTCCAAGGAAATTTCAGGAGGCTCAGGGTGAGAGGGAGACCTGTGGGGAGAGCCATGGGTGAACACCAAGCCAAATCCTGCTCCCATGTCATGGGGCAGAGTGAGAACGGCTTGGGGATGTCACAGCTCTTGGCCTGGCAGGAGCGAAGCTGTGGCTCTGAAGCCACAGAGCAGGACTTGCCACCGTCCCTGTGAACTTCACGGTGGAGGAAAGATGGAAGAAAACCTTGCACACAACTGCTGTGCTGTTTTTGCTGGAGCTGCTGTTCTCATAGCTAAGAATCAAAAATACTGAGTGGTGTAAAGACCTACAGAAGTTTTCAGTCCATGGATTTAGGCACTCAGTGCCTGTTTAGATATCAAGCTGCCACAAAATTCAGAGAACACAGCTAAACATAGCTGTAAAGCAGGGCTAGAGGCACTGTATCCCTTCTTATATTCGCTTTAACAACATACAATTTTCAATCTTGTTTAATAAAAGCTGTGTAAATCCCTCTGTATATTTTTTTTCATTCCTTTCAGACCTAACCTGAACTTCCTACTAAGTTAAGGCAAACTACTGTAAGCAAAGTTTCAATCCATTACAAGATGGTCTACACAGCATCCCCATTCATCAGCTGAGCTAAAGCTTAAACTAGCCCGACTCTGAACACCTCTAAATAAATGCTTCTTCTCCATAGTGTGAAGTCTGACTATGTGTTTTATCCTCCCAGGAAGGTGATGATGAGAAAAAGAAACAGACTTGAGTCTGTAACAGCTCACATCATAAACGTGCTCGAGGCTGTTTGATGTACAGCCCCTTAGGCTACACCACCAGCAGCTCTTTAGCCCATCAGCAGAGATTTATCTCAGATATGGTATCTTGGAGTTTAAGTTCAGATCATCAGTAGTGATTAGAAGCAGAAATAGAAAGCCCACTTAACCATTAAAGCTGTTACAAAGGAAAATGTGATACAATGCTTTCTGGCTTTTGCTACTTATTTATTTTGTGAATCTGGGCAAATAATTTGATTTTTCCTGTGTAAATTTGTTTACTATACAATGGATATTTCAATACTTCATATTAGCCAAGCAACAAAAATTAGTAGTACATCTTAGAAAATACTGTGAAATCCTTTGTTTGAAAATGTAAATCGACAAAGATTAAAGGTACAACCCAAGAGACATTTTTTATAAGCTCTTCAATGGGTGAAGACATGGAAAAAGTGGAAGTCAGACAAAGACTTGAAATAAACTTTCATATGTGATCCTGATTTCTGAGATAAAAAAGATGCCTACAAAGTCAGCCTGAATTACCACCTTTAGTTGTCTTCATCTGCTTGAGAAAGCAGCAGCAGAATTGCTTTAAACCAAACCTCCAGCGCATCTGCAGCACAGACTGGTGAGAGCAGGAGCTGGCCTGGCTGAGCACCAGGCGCCAGCTCCAGCCCCACCACGGCTGGAATGGCTTCCTCCATGGGCAAGCAGCCTGTCCGAAAAACAGCTCCAAACCAGTCTGGCCCACCTACGTGGGCCAGGCCAAACGAGGAACTGGTTGGGTTTGGACTACCCTTAAACCCAGCTTCCTATCTAATTTTGGAATCTAATACAGCGGCTCCCAATTCGGCTACAGTGCTGCTTAGATCCTCCCTGTGCTTCTCTTCACCCATAAAAAAGAAAACAACACGGGTTGGATTTTAGCAGGAATCAAAATGAAAACAAAAACAAACAAAAAATCCCTTTAGAGGGAGATATTTGAGAGAGGAAGAGGGAAGAAAGGGGGAAGAGAGGTGCCTTTTTCCCATTGCCAGGATTCCTCTGTGGCTCCTCCGGCCATGCCAGCATCCACATCACAGTTCCCGGGGACTTCCTCTGATCAGCTTCTGCGAGATGCCTCTTCCAATAAGCCATTTCATCTTGGTCTTATGTTGCGGAGATTTCGGATCAGCAGCCCTCCTGGTGTTTTTGAGGCACTTGATTCCCTTCCTATTTGGCCAGCCAGTCGCCTTTGCAGAAGCTCTATTTTCCAGTGGTCAGTCCCTAGACCGGACCCCAGGCCTTGCAATTCTCACCCTTGAGGGTATCTAAATGTTTATGATCTTTTCACAGAGGTCTCTATACTTTCCGTCTTTCAAGGCTGACAAACCCTATCCAGCTCTAGCCTTTTAACTGCACTCAAATTAGCTATTTCAACTTTAATTAATTTTTTTGGCTGGGATACCTTCTTTGGGACATAATTTTATTTTTGTTTTCAGTGGCAACAACACACATAACTAGCTGGCTCCACTCAACAGGAATGATCTGCAGATGTTTGATCCTATTTCTCCACACAGGGGCACAGATCATATGATCTCACGAGGTCCCTGTCAGTCCTATAAGACTATGACACTACAGATCTACAGGAAATATAATTGATCCAGCAGCTCCTCTGGGGTAATTCCCACCTACATAAGTGTAAGCAGATTCACAGAGCTGTGTCAACAGCTATTAAATACAGTGATCCAGATAGAAACCCTCAGCAATATATATATATTCTGGTTTTGCACTCCAGGGGAACTGAGTGACCGCTTTTGGCCAAGCTGAGAAGGTGATGGGTCCTGGATGTTCCCTTGGCCTAACCTGACCGACACCGTTTGCTTCTTATTACAAGCTGTGACAAGCAGCTTTGTCCTTTCTTTTCTGCTTGTCCTGAAGCCTGGAAGGAGGTGAAGAGCCACAGAGCTACCTCAGTACCCTCCTTATAATTTCGTTTTTGCCCTCCCTTCTGACCCACACTCACTACTACCTGGGTCTAGTAAGGCTGCAGCCACTGCTACCACCTCGCTTGTTCCCTTCGCATTACAATTCCCTCTTGTACTCCACTGTACATCTTGTAACCAGCTGTATCTAAGAGTGCAAATTCTTAGGGGACAGGCTGATTTCTCTTTTTTCCTCCTTCTCTTTCACTGTATAATCCTTAGCAGAAGTGGGATGAGACCTCCAGACACCATCACAATAAAAACACTGTCAGCAGCCAGCGGTCATTCCAGCAGAGGTCCATTAGTTATTCCCAAATACAACTATTACTTTGATCACTGAACTGCACTGCCTGCAGGAGCCAAACCTGGATGCTCCAGCTAAAGCCAAAACCTCAACTGATGCCTTGACAAGGGGACTGATCTCCGGTTTGTAGAAATTTTTCAATCCCAACACAAAACATCATTTCAGTGCAAAATTAAATATGGCAAGCTGTGTTTTTACAGACATCTATCCAATAAAAATGATGTGCCTCATAGATTTGGTCCTGTACCTGTGCTTCAAACTGGTTTTCCAAGCAAGCCCATTGTGCAGCCTAATTATATACACTCAACCAAGGCGGGCATATCTTCAGTTGCTGACTTTACAATATTCTGCCAGTTCTAAACAGTACCTAAACAGTTTAATAGGAAAGGGCATTAAAAAGCAATGATGCCTATGGATCAGACAGTGATAGCCCAGTTAAACATTAAAAATAACAAGTGGAAACTACACATGTGGCATCTCTAGAGCTTGTGTAGGGGCTTTTCCTCTCAGCTAAATGAAAGAGGCTTTGTGGATATTGCTCCTAACCCGAGCATACCACCTTTCACTGCTCACTGCCAGAGATTTGTGATGATAAGAGATGGAAAGATTGCTATGAGATGCCCTACCCCTCCCTTTTGCTTTCAGAATTGATCCTTGGTTTAAATCCTTCAGTCTGTTTTCTCTGCTGGTGCTCCCCTTCTCTCAGCATGGTTGTTCCTCTTTCTCACACAAGCCCAAGGAGGTTTCCTCTAGCTGCCTATCCCAGCAATCCATAATTACAAAATAACATTATAGCAAACACTCACGGCTACCACAGGATAAAAAATCAAATAGGTGATTAGAGAGACCTTTAGGAACGACGACTGGGAAGTTTGGAGATATCGTGGCCCAGACAGGGCTGAGTATGCAGCACACCGACTCCTCTCCTTCTCCAAATGCACCTTTAAACCACCACAAAATCCCCTGCATGAAGTGTATGATACCTCCTTTGCCAGAACTAAACTTCTTCACACAATGAGAGTATTGCCTGGTCCAAGTAATCCCAAGGGATTAACACAGTTTCAACTCTCTATTAGCAAATTTGCCTGTGGAATAAGGATCGTGGAGACCAAAGAGGCTGCTCTGGCTGGGTGTCTGCTCCCCAGCGGGGCCACAGCGTCAGCTCTGAGCTTTGCTTTTGACAGTGCAAATGCAAACTAAAAAAAATTGAAAAGGAAAAGCCTCTGTGACTTTAGTTGCGTTTCTGAAAATGAAAGATTAAACAGAGCAGGAAAACTAAGGGAGAATATGCATCCCACTGTTTTATTCCTGTATCTCCATCTAGGGTGGTGTGTGAGAAATTAAATTCATTTTGTTAGGACTTTGCAATTGGGCAAATACAAAGGCAGAAAAATTCCTAAAGGAATTGCAGAAGCACGCAAAGTCAGTGAAAAATGCTTTCCCAGGGCGTTTTTTCAGGTGGGTTGGAAAAGTAGAGTGCCATTAGTAATTCAACCAAAAATAACACTTTTCTAGCGGATACTGTAGGAGTTTGGCTGATTAGGAAAGGGAACTTCCACGATTTGATCGATTATAGCGAACCCACAGCAAACTGAATTGACCAAAATATTTTTTCACAGTCCCCCTTCAGACTCCTAGCAAGTCAAACCAGTTCCATGCCGCACCAGCCAGTTCCCTGTGGCTTCTGCCACCTCCCTGAGACCCACCACAGCCACCTCCTGTCCCACCCACCTCTCTGCACCTGTCACCAACACAGGAACCCACGTGAACCTCAGAAATCAAAATTGGTGCTATCTTCTGGCAGACAAAGTTATAGCAAAGTTGTAGCAAGTTCAAATGAGTGGAAACTAAACTTAGACAAATTCAGACTGGTTAAGAAGACCCACATTTCAAAGTGAGATTAATTAGCATTCGTAACCAGAGGTTGTGGTGGGTTTTGCTTCCCTGGAAATTTTTAAATTAAGACCAACTGAGTGTTTGGGCTTGCTTCTTTTCTCAAAGGTTGTCCTCAAGTTCAAGTGAGAGCTAATTTGGGGAAATCTTACACCTGGGTTCAAAGCAGATGTTTGTATGGGCGTCACTGTTCAATAATCGATGAATTTATACATCCGTGGAGATTTGCTTATGTCAAATTATTCTTCCCTATGCCTTGTAGACGAAGCTTCACCATTGCTAAAAATCCTCACACTCCACAAAAACTCTTCGAACACGGCAGCACCATCAAGCACCACATGGGTACAGGGTTGGGTTCTCCCTGAGGGGCCACTCCACCACCCACACGCTGCTCCTGCGGACATGGGGAAACTGTCCCAAGCTCAGGGAGGCATCTCCTGTTTTTGATCCCTTCCCTCGCTCCCTTTTGAGTCAGTCTGAAAGCAAATACTAAGAGATTTCCAGATTAGTGTCCCCAAATACACTCCCTTTATGCATATGAAATAGTTCCTTCTCCCTTAATAACATCCTTCGTGAGCCACGTGAAGGTGCGCTCCCTCATTTTATCTCATCCATCTTCCTCTCCTTTGCTGCCTACGTTGTTTGCTTTTGTACGACCACAGAAAACCTGAGCCACTTGCATGGCTCTTGCCTTCCCTTTTGGTCACCAGTATCAGCCCAGTATCAAAACTCTTTGAAATCTTGACAGCCAAGCTGGCAGGACACCAGCTTCTTTTCTGCTCAAACATCCATCAAGAGGGGAGGAGATTTGCTGTAAAATGGGGCCAACAACCATTACTAAACCACTTCAAAAAGGTGTTTTTGAAGCTCTCCTGGGCTCTAACACTCCCTTGCTGACCAAATTCAGTGTGGTCAAATTCTGCGTGACCAGAAATGAGAGGAAATTTCACTGAAAACCAGGGCAGCTCCAGCAGCTGTTTTTTCCTCTTGAACAGTATTTTTTAGTGTAAAATTTGCGGAATTTAAACCATTCAGCTCCTGAAGGGCATATAATACTCCTTTACCTTACCTTCTGCCAAACATAGTCACAGGCTGAGAAGGACCAAATTCTCCTGCATTTTATGGAACCACTTAATAAATTCATATTGGCCAATTAATCAAACCCAATTCAATGCAACAAAGATGCAAGGCCACAAAGACTTCAGTGCAACATTGTAGAATCACAGGATGGTTTGGGTTGGAAAGAGCCTTTTAAAGGTCATCTAGTCCAACCCTCCTGCCATGGTGAGCAGCATCTTCACCTAGACCAGGTTGCTCAGAGTTCCATTCAACGTGGCCTTGAATGTTTCCAGAGATGGGTCATCCACCACCTCTCTGGGCAGCCTGTGCCAGTATTTCGCCATCCTCACAGTGATGATTTCTTCATGTATGATCTAAAACAACTCTTTCAGTTTAAAGTTCCCCCCCTTGCACTGCCACTCCATACTCTTGTCAGAAGTCCCTCCCCAGCCTCCTTGTGGGCCCATTAGGGAAGGGGGGTAATAACTGAACCTGACCACCCTGTATGCACCAGAGAGCTTCACACATGAAGATTCATTTCCTCTCCACATCAGCACAGATGTGATCCTGCCTCAGCTGCCATCACTGGCTCCATCCTAGGTAGAAAATTAACAGCAATTCTACAAAGGGAATGGAGAAATCATCAAACGCCTTTGCAGAAGGATGAAACAAAGAGCTCAATCCCGCAGCCTTCCTGTTAGAGGCTTACTGACTTTATTGGGAACACACATCTAGGTAGTGGCTCAGGATCTGGCCCTTTGGAAATCTGGAATTGAGGACCCAGTCGCCCCACTAACAATTAGCATTCTGTTTACAAAACCCAGCAGAGTCAGTAAGAATAATCATTACAAAACATGCTCAGACTGTGATTCCGGTTTAAGTTAATATAATTTTAATGAGTTCTTCAGAAAAAGCCTGGCACTTATGGAAAATTTCCTTAATTAATATCAGACCCTAAATTAGTAATAAAAAAAAGCCCTGAATATCATTTGGTCTCAAGCTGGAACTAAAGTATGTTTTGGCATCATTACTAACTGTTAGCAGCAAGTTCTGGAAACAGATGCAAATCTTGATATGTGTCCTAAATATAAAACACATTGCAAAAAAAGCTTAGATAAAAATATATCTATACATCCACATATATTTGAGTGTGCTATTTCCTGCCTGTATCAGCAACAAATTTATTCCATTTCAAAACATTCCACTTGTTTCTTTTCAGTATTTTTTAAAATCCCTTATTTCAGGAATAAAACTCCTTCCCTCTGCCTTCATTCTTCCTGTTTATTTCCTCTCCCAACAGCCGTTTTAAGTAAATGAAAAGGGCTTAAAGACACGCATTGTAACATTCAAACATCTGAAAATCAGCCCGCTTGTTTTACCACCTAAATATGGGCATAGGTGCCTAATTTGAGGCCACCCACGCTAGAAAAATTTGAGGTAGGGATCATGCAACGCATCTTCTGGACAATTACTCCAATGAGAGATTCAACCCAGTGGAGAGGCTGCTACTGAAAGCCCACAGAAGAGTGCCAAGGTGCTGAGATTCCCAGGTGGCACCAAGTGGGCAGGAGACTAAAAATGGAAAACCTGCGGTAAACAAAATAAATAGAGCCACTGAAAAATAATGAAAAAAAAAAAGGAAGGCAAGTTACAAGTTTAGGGAAGGCAGCAAAATGAGCGGGTTGTTTCTGAAGACCTGAGCTCCCCCAAGTTCTTTACTTTGCCTTGACTCAGTTTCACCTCTCAGGGAAAGCATTGAACATTAGCGAGGAGAAACGGAGACAGAGACAACCTTGAGTCTTTCGGCTTCCATTTAATTAAAAAAAAAAAAAAAAGAAGAGGAAGACAGAGTGAAAATTGTTATAGTCACCAAGAAAAACATCCCAGCATAATGAGCGCACCAGAAACCGAGCTGGCTTCTTGGGTTTGCCAAGAGCCTGAGACAATATTGCTGAAGCGTGAAGTGCTCATTCATTGCAGGGGCTGCTCACACCAGGGCCATGCTGGCAATAGCCACAGCATTAACTGTTTCTCTGCTTCTCAGAGCACATAAGGAAGAAAAGAATTGTATTTTGGAGACAGCACTAATGCCTTTTCTTATGAAAGGTCCTGTTCTGAAATGTGGTTATTGCCCACAACGTTTAATCAAGTTAACAGGAATTAAGGGATGAAAGCATAGCTACTTCCATGGCCACAGTTTCTACTTAGTTGCTGTAAAGTTTTCTGAGCTCCTTAGGAGACGATGAAAAACTTTTATTTCTAGAAGTTGTTTCAAAGACCAAATTCCCCCAAAAAGGAAGAATCCTTGTTATAAAAGTCATGTGAGTACATGACACTAGTGAAATCCAAGGTAATTCACATATAGGGTGAGAAACCCAAGATGATAACCAGTACAGGACCCCAAGAAAAAAAAAGCCCATCATAGTCAGCCTCTTTCTCATTGACATACAAACACTAAATCATTCTGATATAGCAGCTGAAGCTGCTTCCATTACATGTGTTTTTTAATTACATGATTGTTCGACTAACAAGAATGAAAATTAAATTGTGTAAAAAACCAGTATTGTCCCTGATTAGGGCATGGCTGGCATTACATTTATACTTGCCAGCCACCAGTGAGCTGGGAGAACAGGAAGATTTCTTAAATTTCAGTTTGTGATGAGGGTCCAGGATGGCCCAAACCATTGTGGTAATTTATCTACAGAGAGAGATGAATTAATGGGAAAGTTCAGCCATACACGAACTAGCAAGCAGGGTCAGGGCATATTCTCTGGCTCTAAATCCAGTCAGGATGGTCTGGCCACAGATGTAATGTTAAATCCTGACTCCATAATGGGGTGGCTGACTCTGAGCTGCCCATAGGAACAGGTTCGGGACTCTGCTCATTTCCAAACCACAGTTGGGACCTGTTTGTGACCATGCTGGCCAACCCCACTCAAAATCAGTCTTGCTGACAGTTTAACCGTACTGGTATTTAACAGTCCAGCCCTACCACTGTGTAATTTATTGGTGAAGACACCACTTTCTGGCCATTTTAGTTCAGAGGGATGGGTCTGCAGGCTTCTTTTGTTTACGGGCTGATCCCAGCATCTCCCTCATCTATTTCAGCATGCCCCTACTCAATGACACAGTAAATAAAAAGACAGCAAAGTCCACCCTGCACCCTGTGGGGACTCCAGCAAGTGGGACAGCAGTCTCTGGGCATGATGGCACATCCCCAACTGACAAATATCTAGGAGGAGTGCAAGCCCAGGGCTGGAAAAAGCAGGTTTGGTGATTTGTCCTTCTATTTAGATTCAATTTTCTCATTTGTCATATGGCATCTGTCAGACACAGACAGGATCTTCCACAGTCAGCACTGAACATGTTTGTGGTACACCTGCATGACAGGTCCTCCAGCATCTGAAGATCTCGACCCTGCAAGTCTCTCTCAAAGGTGAAGCAAAAAGAAAGAGACTCGTGTTTAGGCAGAAGGGTGAGTAGGTCCAGGAAAAGTGTAGGGGAAGACAAAGTCTCCCCATCTTCCCCTTCTCAGGATTCTCAACAAAATTAAAATCAAGCTCAAAACCTGCAACAGTGGAGAAGGTCGAGGTCAGGGTGAGGTAGGGTTAAACCAGGACTAGAGTGTAATTAGGCTGTGATATGGATATGTTTATGGGACAGTTAAATTGTCTCTTAAATCACCTCAGCAAAGGCAGACTATCAGATCATACGTGCCTGTACTTGAACTACTCACCTAGGCTTGCTTCAGAGACAAACAGGCTCTTCCCAGGCACTGCCAGGGACCAGCAGAGATCACCTGCAGACCAGTCAAGTCCTGAAAATGCCAGTTTATCCCCACTGACTCAAAAGGGAGTTGAGGGTGAGTGTCTCAGGAATGGATGTCTGCCCTGGGGACATCTATACCCACCCCTCCTTCACCTGCCTGGGAGCAGCCTTCTTGTGACTGCAAGAACCATCCGACCTGTACTCCCTGCTCTGAATCTTCCATGTGGGGAGGACTTGCTGGATCAGCCCCAAAGTGTTATGTAAAATGGCTGTGATGTGTATATTTATATGAATCATATACATTAATTACATAATAGTCACCCATGCTCCCCATCCCACATGCACTTTGGTTATGCATAGGACACAAAGACTGAGTGCATTCACTATGAATCATGCAGTAAGACTACATCCCTCAGGCAAACTCTCTCTAAAATGACCCCCTTCTTATATTCCCATGGCTTCCACTAAAATATTATTTAATTAAGAATATTAATCTGCTGGGCCACCAACTTTCACTGTCTTCTGGGGAAGTCTGAGCAGACAGACATTTTAATAAAATATGGGGAATCCTGCTTTTTTTATGATTGCGTTGGAACACTAGGGTAAGGCAATTTCATGGCCTCATGAATTTGGTTTTTTATTTGTTCTTGATATGAATGTGAAACTTCTGGACCAGAGAGATCACGGGTTCAAAACTGCATGAGTGATAACAGATAATCTTTTCTTTACTTTGCTTTCCAGCTCATGCTGTTGAATACTGCCCAAATACCTGGGACATATCATTGATTAGTTGTAGAGCAGTGCAAACAGAGCACTGATCCCCACTCGGAGAACAGAAGATGGACACTTGCAGTTTGGCAGCCACGTGCCTGCAGCACGCATGCAAACCTGCCAGTTGTGCAAAGAAATCATTCGAGACACTGACACAACCAGTTCAGCTGCATTGCAGCAGCTGCCCGAGGAGCTCCTCGGGATTGCAGCCTGCTGCCCTTTTCTCTTCTCCCATGGGATGAGGAACTGCATCCACTGCTATGGCAGTGCCCCACCACCTCCTGTCCTGCAGCCCCAAGCCTCTTCTGATGCTCAGCCTAATCTGGGGTTGAAACATAGCCAACCTCATCACCAAGAATCATGGAATCATTAAGTTTGGAAAACACCATCGGGTCCAACCCAGCAGCACCATGTTCAACATTAAACCATGTCCCTAAGGGCCACATCCATGTGCCTTTTGAACACTTCCAGGGATGGTGACTCCTCCACTGCCTTGGGTAGCCTGTTCCAATGCCTGACCACCATTTCAGTGAAGAATTTTTTCCTAATATCCAATCCAAATGTCCTCTGGTGCAACTTGAGGCCATTTCCTGTCATTCTGTCACTTGCTACTTGGGAGCAGAGCCCGACCCCCACCTGGCTGCCCCCTCCTGTCAGGGAGTTGTGCAGAGCCAGAAGGTCCCCCCTGAGCCTCCTTTTCTCCAGGCTGAGCCCCCCCAGCTCCCTCAGCTGCTCCTCACCAGACTTGAGCTCCGGACCCTTCCCCAGCTCCGTTCCCTTCTCTGGACATGCTCCAGCCCCCTCAATGTCCTTCCTGAACTGAGGGCCCCAGAACTGAGGACAGGATTTGGGGTGTGGCCTCACCAGTGCCCAGCACAGGGGACAGTCACTGTCCAGGTCCTCCTGCCACACCACTGTTGATACAGGCCAGGTGCCATTGGCCTTCTTGGCCACCTGGGCACACTGCTGGCTTGTATATCCATCCCAAGATGGGGAAGAACACCACTACTTTGGCCATAGGATGAGTGTGTTTTTGGTCAAAGGAAAATGATTAAAAGTAGCTCTTGAGGGCTGCCACTGACAACAAAACCAGGAGCCACTTCTGCTTTATTGGATGGAATATTTTCAACATCTGGGTGAGAACAACTGTAGCAGTCATCCACGTAAAGCCATGGAGGCTCGTGGAAAGGCTGGGTGATGTGAAATTAGAGCAGATAGGAAGTTCTATGCCTGTAGGTGTGACAGCCAAGGCCTAAGGGGGAGGTTTTACTCATTTTTCCTCCTGCATTATATTAAGCAACAGGCAGTAAATATGGCATTCATTAAAATGACCTTGTATACTTTTAACAGCCTCGATAATCAGATTTCTGCCACTGTATCGGAAAGCGACTTTTTTATTCAAGGCCTTATAAAACTCTAATTTCTCCCTCATGCTTTAGAGATGCCTGAAGTTTTCTAAGGATTTTAGTGTTTCTTAGCAGTCATTTTCTACCCTCTTCAAAGTTCTGTTCTCTTCCTAAATATGCATTAAGTAACTGAGTGGAGATTTGCATTTCTTTGAGTGTGAGGGATAAAATGTTTACTGTATGGGGCAACTTAAAACTTGCATTTCTCTCTCTCTTTAGACATAGGAGGTGTTGGATGCTGCCCTCCCTCCCTGTGGCACTGCCAGTGAAACCCCTGAGAGGCACTGTCAGTTTTGCAGCTGGGACTGCAATATGCCTCCTTGCATCCTGGGCATCTGAGCGGGACCTTCAGCCAGGAATGCCGCTCTCGAGTTCTCAGTAGAGCATTTCTATTCTGAATTTCTATTTCTGTCAGCAAACACTGCACACAACCTCTGGCAGTTGTGGAAGATCAAAGTCCCCTTTTTCACTCTTGAACCTAACTGGAAGCAAGGTCCCCGCACTGGGAAAAGGTCAGGGCATTGCGGAGGCATTGCTCGAGCCCTGGAAAGATGAAGGACAAGAAGCGCGAAGGCAACTGGCCACAGAGCACGGCAGGAAAGTTCAGTCCACGGCCACACAATGTACACAGCCAGGTCTTTTAGTCACTCTGCCTGTGCCCACATGCCAGGCACTCACGTCTGAATACACACAGACAAGCAAGGGCTGCAGGGCAAGCATGCGGCGTGCAGCTGCCAGGTCCCAGCCGAGCCTCTCCTGCAGGTATTGCCGCGGGCATGATTGCAAAAACCACCCATTCGACAACACAGACCATCAGGAGGCTCTGACTTAAAGGGAACCTGTTTCGGGGCAAACAAAGCATTTCCTCAGCATCAAGACAATCGAGATTTTTGACCCAAGTCAGGGCATTGCATGGGGAGCCCACAGGAACCTGCTCCAAAACCCTCCAGCCCTTAACCCCCGTGGAGATCTTTGGCATCTCTGCGAAGGCAGAGTGCACGAGGGCTGCAGAGGGGTTTGCAGCTGTTTGTTTGAGAAACAAAGCTTCCCTCCTCCAAGATGAAAGAAATCAAGGAGTCTACACTAATCAAATCCTCCATGCCTGCTGGCTGCAATTCAGCTTGTCAGGGATGCAGCTCAGTGGAGTGATCAACATTTCCAGTGCTATGAGCTCGGTGGAAGGGGAAAACACGACAGCAAGAAATTCACCTGGCTGGGAGTCAAACAGGTGTATGGCAGCAGCATCCAAGATTATAATAATATCTTGCAAACATGCAAAAAATAGATGTAATAAGACTGATTCTTTGGTTTTCATTAATGAATCATAAAGGTTCTCTTTACATTACACATGCTTTTTTGGCATACGCTGCTAATATTTCCACACTTGCAAGGTTGGAGTTTTAATACTGAGCCTCCCTCCCCTAAGGTTCCTCATTTTTGGCAAGAGGTACAAGGTGACTGTGTGCCATGACAGGCTCTCTCTTACTTTGGGGCAATCAGATTACTTTACACAGATGGTTTTATCACTGAGACCATTAGAGATGAATTGTGCAATATATAAATCTGCTTTTGTTTGGTAAAAAAAGTCTCAGTTACTCACTGCTCTCTTGTCTATGTTCCTAAACATATTTCCTCTCTCCCGCATCATTCCAAAGCACAATTTGTCCAATCTTTACCTTAAAGTGACTCAACTTGTTTCTGATAGGCATTTTAAGTACATATTAACTAAGGAAGCAGGCTTTCTGGAGCTACTGGATTGAAATGCAGGAGAATGAACCTCAGCCTTAACTACTGAAGAAATAAAGGCATCTGTCTGTCAGGATGCCTAACACCACACACATCACAAAAGTAAAGCACCAAAAAATAGAGAGTATTAAATTTACTTTAAAACACAGAATCACAGAATGCTTTGGGTTGGAAGGGACCTTAAGATCCTCTTGTTCCAACTCCCTGCCATGTGCAGGGACACCTTCTACTAGACCAAGTTGCTCCAAGCCCCATCCAACCTGGCCTTGAACACTTTCAGGGATGGGGCAGCCACAGCTTTTCTGGGCAACCTGTGCCAGTACCTAATTACATGCAAGTAAACATCCTTTTGTAGGGGAAATTAAAAAAAAAAGGAGAGAATTTGTTCAAAGAATCAGGTTCACAATTTAAAAATAATCTGATCTGAAATGAACCTCAAGTCATTTGAGAGATACATGCTCAGAGCAACATAGCAGCTCTTCCACATTGAAAAAAAAAGGGATTTTGAATCCTGCCTGCCGTGCAGGAACCCTGGTACCACTGCTGAGGTTTGCTCTCCTTGCCAAGGTTTGTCTGAGGCCATGGAGGCAGCTGCTGCCAGTCCTGTTCCTCTCTGCATAATTGTTTTAGGCAAAACAGAGTCTTTACCTGAGAGGCGTCTGGGCACATCGGTAATGGCTGGAAGTCCTGTGCCTCGAGTGGAGGACAGGGGAGTTGTGGAGTGAATGGACGGTGATGTCATCTGGCTCAAGTAGGATGGGTAAGACTGGTCATAGGACCATGGCGGGGATGACTGCGCCTGCCTGGGGTCTAGGGGGAAAAAAAAAAAAAAAAGAAAAAGAGAAAATTTTTTTAAAAGGAAGAAAAATTTTAGGGTATCAACAGCCTAATTTAAAGAAGTGGCATTACTGAACATACACACATCAGTGCTATGAGGAATGAGAATGCAATGAAATACAACTTGCTCCTCAACAACTCAACCCTTTCAAGTCTCGGTCTGTGCTTTTCCCTCCCCAGAACAATTTCTGTGGGAAATGAACAGACCAGAGAGCAGGGTTTTAAAAGAACTAGAAGCTGTGCTGCAAATTCCTGGTGTCTCTCTTCCAACATGTTATACCAAGAGTTGTCAGTCCTCAAGGAATCAGAAAGAGAAGCAGACAGCAAGGATGATCTTAGGAAGGTCTGATCTTAGGAAGTGAACTTCATGGAATCATAGAATTATTAAGGTTGGAAAAGACTTCTAAGACCATTGAGTCCAACCATTAACCCAGCACTGCCAGGTCCACTGCTAAACCATGTCCCTAAGCTCCACAGCTCCAAGTTTTTTGAGCACTTCCAGGGATGGTGACTCCACCACTTCCCTGGGCAGCCTGTTCCAAAACCTGAACAATTTTTGAGTGAAGAAAATTTTCATAAGATCCAATCTAAATCTCCCCTGGCACAGCCTAATGCCGTTTCCTTCAGAGGTGGGTAGACTCTACAGTCAGCACTTGGCACGCCTGTCAAGCTGTTATCCAGTTCAAACATCACACAATACTGTTTTCAGTGCTTAAAATACTAGCCAAGGAGAAAAATGACATTAATCTTATCAGCATCCATCAAAAAATGTCACATTTGGATGCTGGCCCAATTACCTACAGTTCCCTCAATTACAAAATATGAAACCAAATGGTTTGGGATAACTATCGGAAGCTAATGATAATTTTTGATGTATTTGCAACATCAAAATGATTTTAAGGAGGAAACGATTTTAAGGATAAACACAGTTTAATTTTTGCTGAAGCACTGGTGGAAGGAGACCTAGTTTTACTCACTTATGTTTGGTTTTATAAACTATTTGCTCTCAGTTAATATCTGGTGATAAAGATACCACCGAATACCTCATAAATTATGATTTTTATTTCTTTACATTGGTAAAAACAAAGCACTTTCAATCCCAAAGTTTGTTTTGGGCACTGCAAAATAAACAGAAAACTATCTCTGAACCAGCTCATAGAAATTGTAGCACATCCCTTCAAATTCTGATCAGTATTTTCAGGGAAGCACACCAAGTCCATTCAATTTGGAGAACCTGCTCTATCAGAACACTGTGCTAAAGCCCTGCTTTGCAGACAGCAATGTGACAGCCACATGGCATAAGCAAAGGCTCTTTTTCAGGAAATTCAACTTTTTTTTTCTTTTTTTAACTCCTTTCCCTGCTCTTCCACACAGCAAAACCGTGTAGTTTCAGCTACTTCTTGTTTATTATTTCTCTTCAGACATGATTTGTTTGAAGAGATGTCTGGAAAGCAGATACTTCCTTGAAGCAAAATAACCATATAGATATATATAAAAAACAACCTTCCAATTTAATTTTAAGAGGATTTTCCTGGAGTTTGCCATGTATATTAGAGCTGAGTAATATCAACAGTTAACATAAACTTCTCAGAAATCCGAAGGACACTTGATCATTAAATGTAATGAACTTTGTTTTAACAATTTCAAGGCCAGGGTTGTATAGATTGGCACAGGTTCAAATCTGACTGACTGCTCATTGTTACGTCTGATATTGACATATTTCTCTGCCTCATTCCACTACGATAATTCACCATGCAGTCAATGGTAAATGTTCTTCAACTGGGAACAGAAAGCCTAGGCTTGCTGGGAAAGCAATCTTAAAATTAATGGTGTGTTAGGAGCACAATCTCAAATCCAAGATCCTTCAAACTCCAAGAGCTTTTCAATCTCTGCTTCTGAATCAAAAAGAGAGTCCCTTAAAGTTTTGGGTTTAGGTCAGCTCCAATGCTAGGAGGAAATAACATAGCAGGTAAAGGCTGGGAAAAAAATCACAGCAGAGAATGTTTTTACATCGTTTTGGTCTAAGATGGTGGAAAGTTCAGAAAAAGAGCTGCCTTTTTGGAGGCTCATGCCACTCCTGCTAGTGCAATCCTCATGGCACAAGAAGTTCTTGAGCATCTCTGGCACTCTCATCACTTTGAACACCTGTGCTAAACTTGGTTTTACACTTAACACTCTTAATCCAACAACTGTGAATGTCTGTGTGGACACAAGAATGACAAATAGCAAAAAGTGGTCTTTCAAAGGCTCGTGTGGTATTTCAAAACAGTATCTCATACTGCACTGTCAGAAGCAGGATATGGGGCTGGATGGACCATCACTTGACCCCAAAACATATAATATATTCTTGCAACATCTACCTTAAATATATCAGTCTTCCCAGGGAATAGGAAATAATGAAGAGGAAAATCTTTAACCAAATTGAACATTAAATGATTCATCAGAGCTCAGTGACTGAGGAGAAGGTCACAGTATCCTCAGGCCAGAGGGTTACCACGATTCCTCCACACCAAGGCATGGCTGAGGTCATGGTTGAGGCAGGGTGGGAAATGTTGCCTGGGGGCTGACTGGCTTGAGATATCTTTGACCCGTTAGGAAACTGGAAAGTGATGATACAAGTTTTACCGGATCCCAGAGCAAATGCCCTAAAGCCAACCTTTGCTGCCTGATGGCGGTCAAGGTTTGCATGGACATGAGAGAAGAGGGTGGTGAAACACCGTCACCTTGCCAAGTCAAAGGTAACCTGTGAGCCCACAGGGCAAACCTCACTGCTCAACAGTATTGCCAATCCGCAGTGAAAAATGCCACGAAGCAGAGCCCAAAGCTGCCCCCAATAGTCCCTGAAGGCGGACATGCAGCTCATGTGGAACCCTCTGGTCCCACCAGGAGATGGTCTTTGCAATGGTGCTGAAGCAGTGACTTTGGCCACTGAGGCCCACCAGACCATTTCTTCTGGTCCCACACACCACCAAACATCCTGGAGGAAGGAGGGTGCTGGGGACACCACAGGGATGTGCCAGCTGCCACAATAGCACTTCCAGGGCAGATCCACACAGATGCTTCTGAGGCAAACACAACGAGGCCCTTGAGAGGGTCACGTCCTCCTTGCTCTGGCCCGGAAGGGGTGGGATGACTATTTAACACATATCATTGGGGAAGAAGCTATGAGGTGATTTGTGAGAGGTTTTCCTTGGCCTCCTACACCACAGACCAGCTTCCCTACTGGCTCTGGCTGGTGGGCTCCCATGTGTCCGCAGGATCCCCGTGAGCCAGGGACTTTGTGCCCTTACCCAAAGCACCACATGCTCTGCAGGCACGGCACATCTTCCCCATCACAAAAAGCCCAGAACAGATGAGAAACCTTAAAGCTCTGAGGCAGAGTGCACATGGATTCCTCCCTAAAGGAATCCCTCCAAAACAAGGAAAAATAGTATAAAAATAAAATGAACTGCCCAGGAGAAAGCCCCCCTCATTCCCATATGGCAGCCATGGGGAAGGGCTAACAGAGCATTCAACAACAGTGAAGAAGTCAGAGGGCCCCTCTGAGCTGGCATTTACACTCAAAAACTTCGGAGTGATTACTATGAGCAGTCCTCCTTTTGTAAACATTTCTCTTATGCCTGCGTGGGCGTGAGGGGAAGTGCGGCTCTCAGCATATTCCTTCACAGCAGGGCATATCGTGGGTATGCTGAGACAGCCTGGGCACAGGTCAGCTGAAACAAATCAGCGGGGTGAGGCCTAAACTACTGCGCAAACAGCTCCATCCTGTTTGCACTTCCAGGTGAACCTCGACAAAGCAGGAAATACTGAGTATTGCACATTATTTTGTGTCTAGGTTTTCACATTTATAGTCACAGGAGATATGCAGGGTTCTTGACCTTTGTTGTCTCTGATTGACTATGTCAAATGGACTGTGGATATTGATGCTTAATGGACAATAAGAGTCTTTAAAAATTAGTCCAAGATTAGATGCACCACATAAAACTAAAATTAAAAAGGAAAGAATGAAAAAGCCTGTCTAGTGACCCGTTCTCCCACCAGTGGCATTGGCTCTCCAGTATCACAACTTCTCTTCTTCCAGCAGAAATCATCATAGGATCATACAACAGTTTGGCTCAGAAGGGACCTTAAAGATCATCTAGTTCCAATCCTCCTGACATGGGGAGAGACACCTTCCATGTTCTGAAGTGTCAATGGAGAGAAGAAAAAACCTGCAAATATCCCTGAAGAACAAGTTTTTCCACTACTTTGGCATTGGATTGTGAAGCACACTGATTTTCTATAGGAAAAAAACCAATTTCCCCTTTTCCAAGCTGAGTTACATGACCAGAGCATGATCACAGGCTGGCAGCTCCGGTGTGTACTGTCTATAATAGCCAGACATCACATGCATCACACTCTCCTTTAAACCCAGCCATCAGCTCTAGCTCCGGCTGCTGCTGGTTGGATTAGTGCTACTGCCAACAGTAAAAAACAAGCTGTCTGGAGCTATCTTTGGTAAACACTTAGAGCAAATATCCTCACTTCTGATCTTAACAAAGCCAAGATGACTTTCTGCATGAGTAACCCAACTATTGTTGTAACACCAACCCCCTCAGCAAAACAACAATAGCAAAACACAACCTTCTTCTGTTCTCTAACTCTTTCTTAGGCGTCTTTAAAAGCCCAGAGCTTCATCTGAATTGCCCAGTTCAATCGACAAAGTCAAATCCAGTGGAGTTACACCCCAATGTACAGAAAAGTAATTGAGATCAGATTTTGGCCTGAAGAACCTCTAAACCCATTTCTCCACCCACCCTTCCAAGAGTCACACTTTTGAAATGAAAAAAAAAAGATGAACTCAAAAAATCATGCCACTAGGGCAGCTAAGTTTTAAAATGGGGGCGGGGGGAAATAAAGTTAAAAGAATAATAGGAGGGACACAAGCTTTATGAAATGGAGGTCCACAATGGCAGTCAAACAGAGGATGCAATCAATTTGCATAAAATACAGCAGGCTGCGGATTCAGTTTACACTGTTCCTGAAATCAGTCCCTGTCTGCCAGTGAAGATGTATCCCCTCCCCACCTTCCTGTTAAGCCAGCTCTGAAGACTTTAAATCTGCTTAAAAAATGATGAGAAATGTAAGCATAGCAACCCTGAAGTGCATGGAGAGGGGGAAGAGGAAAAGGGGAAAAAAAAGGTTTCACAGGACCTGCCTTTGAGGGCTGTTATTTCAGTGATGAAAGTCACAGGTTGCCTATAGATCAGCCAGTGCCACAGTGGTGATGGAGCATGAAACCTCACTTAACTCCCACTTTGCTGTCCCCGCAGCCCAGCCGATGGGGTCCTCACACCAAACACATTCCTGCCATTACACCCATGGCTTTTCCTGGCCTACAGAAGCTAATCCTCACCAGTTGCATCTTACAAAACCAAGTTTTCCTCGTCTCATGCTGGAACACTGATGCAACAGCTCAGTGTCTGAACGGGAATGTAATCGGATATGTAAGCAAGCTGCATGAGCCCGTTAGGGAAAGGGGAAAAAAAATAAAAAAGCAAATATATCAGTAACCAAATGTGAATGGACAGGACTCCTGATTTACGGGCAGAAAGCAGGGTTCAAATTGGATCTGCACTGCCTCAGCAAAGGCAGCTGCTTATTGGACCATTTGTTTTTCAATCACTCTTCGATGTAGCTTTTGCTGAATCCTAGTTAAAATGCCATGTTGAATAAGGGCAATTCTGTGCCTTGTCCTGCCACAGCCCGGTCCTGTGGTAGGTTAAGGACTGTGTTATGATTTGTTCAACCTGTACTCTGATACTCCAGGAAAATAAACACAACCTAGACAGAGAAAAGAATTACAAGAGTGAACCCCAAAGTGCTGAGTTCTTTCAGACTCAGGTGTGGGTCAGCCAGGCTTTAAATAATATGCCTGTTTAATCATGCAATAGCTATGCAAGGCCTCAAGTGGAACGAAGCAAAACATTTATGTGCTTACTAGCAATAATATGGTTTTGTGTAGGAAACCAGTATTTACTGTTCAAGTTATTAGGAATTTATTATTTCCCCTAAATAATAACTAGGTAAAGAGATAATGAAATCACGGTATTTCTGAGGGAATGCTTGGTTAATTACAATAAAGGTAATAAAAAATCCTGTTTTGCAGACAAGGATCTATTCCCCTTTTAATGCATACCCAAAGCAGTGCTTATGTTAAGAAGCCAGTGGCATTCCGAGTATTCCACCACAGCAAGAAAACTGGTGTCAAAGGAGAGCCCAAACACCTCACTCCCTACCACCACACCAAACAGGGGGATGTTCAGCAATTTCCCACTCAACGCCTCATCAAAGGGTGCCTTGTCCGTGGCATCACCTTTGTCTCTCACTGACATGGTTTGTGCAGCAGAGTATCCATTCATCCCACAAGGAGGATCCCAGAATAGGGACTGCCTGCAAAAAGCATTCCAGCACTTTGGTGGAACATCAGAGCACGCTGAGCTTTACAGATTACAATCAAGGTCCCAAAGAGCACCAAAAAGCCTGGTGGGAAGCCAGTGCAATTCCCAGAGCTGAGCTTGCACCTGTGTAACATGCTCACACCAATCATCTAATTAAATGGGATGGCCACCAGAGAGCAAATGGAGAGCTGGCTGTTGGACTTTTCTAAACTGAGGAAGCAAGAGTGGGATATAACATCATAAATACTGTATCAGACCACTTATTCACTACAGAGTCCTCACCATTTTTGGGGGAAATGAGAGCAATTTGGGATTCTAATGTATCCCATAACCTTGAGTTTATCCAACAATAAAAGCACATAATCCACGATAGATGGGAAATCCAGCCTGCCTCCCTCGGCTCAGCTCTCTTCCCTGTGCCCTACCAGCACCACATCTTCCCTCTCTCGATGAAGTCTCAGCTGGTGCTTTGAACTGCTGACTTAAATTTGCAGAGAAGGCAGGGAATGCCACACAGCTTTGTTTCCAGTGAGGCTTATTGAAAGCTCATCTGAAGTTTTCACCTCCCAGATCTGTAAATGCTGCTGCTGCCTCATAACGAGGCAGAGAAGTAGTCTATTAATCAAAGCCAGCAGAACATTTTCTACAGGAGGCATTTATGTGAAGGAGAGTAGCATATGAGGTTACACTTAGTTAGGAAGAAAATTACAAGGGGATCTCAGTTCTTGTGCTTCAGGGCATAAGCTGATCACCAGATGGGGTCAGGAAGAATTTCACCCTCTTTCATTCCTAGATATAGTGTTGCACAATAGGTAAACTATGGAGGCACAAGGAAGAAGGAAAAAAAACCTGCTTATAGCCTGGATTTCCCCCCTGCTTTCTTGGGAACTATGTCTACAAACACTGCCAGACAGAAGCATTGGTTAGAAAAGAATACTGTGTTTTAGTTCAGCAGCTCTTACCCAGAAAATGATATGCACAAGAGCCCTGACTTCACATGTCCAATGAACAAAACCCAAAGCCTGGCCAAAAAACCTGCTCTAGGAATTGGGGGGCAGCAGGTACCATGTAATGGATGCAAGTGACATATTTAATATATTATAAACACTTTACACTAGTTAAAGTTAGACTTCTAGATCTGGGAGAACTTTGCCACAGCTCATGGGAACAATTTTTTTGTTGCAATTCCTTGAGTGCCTTGGGTTCAAATTAACTCACTTCTCTTTCTTACTGCAAATTAATAAACCGGTTAAGCTTAAAAAAAGAAGGAAAAGAAAGAAGAAGAAAGCCACAACACTTTGTTAAAACCGCTAAGTTTCAGCTGGTATCATGTCAAAACCACTTGAAACATGAAACTAGAAATCTTCCTAGGTTGACTCAAAGACTATGTCTATACTAGGAGTGCTTTACCAGGAAAGGAATGCTGGTGTATAATGCTGGCAAAGGGCTCTGCTGTGGATGCAACTGTAGCAGCAGAACTGAGTATTAAATCCGGTCTAGGGAATTGACCCAAGAGCTTTGTTGACAGACTTGCATCTAGGTGAAGTTCTCCAACAGTTCTAACAATTGGTCAGGGGTAACACCACATCCTGGATAGACACAAACACGTCAGCACAAATTTAGAATCTAGAAATGCCCAAAGTTAGGTAGAAGTTGTTTTGAAATTCTTTTGAAAAATTTAACCAGCTCTGACTTTAGAAAAAACAACATTGGTTTATTTTGTAGGCTTCACAGTTTTGCTGCAAACTTCTGGCATAGCTGCAGTTAAACATCTTATTTCAGCCTTCTAATCTGTGACACATGGTGGGCGCTTTATGATTTCTCTCAGCACAATGAAATCTGTTTCTCAGCATGCAATCATAAATGTTGCATACAACCCTCACGAGCAACCTTTGGAGATTTCTCCATAACCCAGTTCGTTTATTGTAACCGTGGTCAGCACTGGTGGTGGAAGGAAACCACCATGTGAGAAGATTGTATTATTATTCCGATAAAAAGACCATTAAGTGCTGGCTGCTTCCCTTAACACGAGTGCAAAATAACAAGGCTGAATAAAAATGTTCATTCTATTATACTCTAATATGTACTATTGCAACACGGAGAAGGCAGAGCAACGTGGCAGTTAGAATTTCACCAGATCCCTACTCAAATGACCTGGATTGACCATTTTAGATTTATGGCAAAAAGATATTAAAAAAAAAAGAGAAAGACATTTTCAGCTTCAAGCACTATAGAAAAATCCACTTCCCACCTAGCTTTGCTCGGAGAACATCCCCCACTCTGTAACAACCTCTTTGACTGCAGCTGAGACACAAATATCCATAAGCAATTACTACCAATGCCTGTGCAAGTCAAACCTATGGTTCTGTCTCTTACCTGTAATCTGACTCTGTCCTTGTGGATTAAAAGGACTTGGTGCAGAGTTCAGAGAGGGCCGTGGGCTCTGGGTCGGGACCCCTACTCTCATACTGGGATGAGGAATGCGCCCTAAATCACTGAGGCGTTCAGAGAACAAACTAGGTTTAGAGTCATCAAGCTTCTGTCTGTGCCCTGGAAACAGCAAATCATAAAATAAAAGTGTTAATAACAAGATTTAGTAATTTAACACACCCCCAAAAAAACCCCAAAATGGTCTCTAAGGACTTGTTACTAGATTTAATGGATTTACAGGTATCTCAGCTACCCCCAATAACACAGAAACGTTGTGGTGGGGTTGTGTTTTGGACACGGTTGTGCTGGTGAAAGCCTTATTGAGCACAGCTGTGACCATACACGGATCACATGTTACAATTTCGATCAGAATAAGTGCTTATCAGGACACCCACACAAGGTCTTTTTTGTCTTTTTTTTTTCTTTTGCTGCTTTAACTACCCAGGGTAGTTAAAGAGGCAAACTTTCCCTTCCAAAAGCAAGCCTCATATGTACATACAACATATCAACTGGGACAATTACTCCATGCCTGGTTTATATGTTGTGGATTTTTGCTAAGAAAATGCAAGCTTTTCTTTTCCACTTAATTTTTTTCTTTAACTCTGTCATAGCTGGTTATTAGCTTTCATTCCTCTGGGAGATTTCCCAAAAAGTAAATAGTCCCTGTCAGTTGAGAAGAGCAGTATCCAAGGAAAACCTCCAAGGCTGCTGGCCAGGACTGGGCCCTACACACCATTGCATGGTCAGCCTTCCTCAGTGCTCCTGCTGCACTCACCCAAAACAGGCCAACTGCCCCTGGACATATTTGGAACACTCATTTAGGGGTGTTTTGCTGTCAAAATATAAAGGGGAAAAATGGCAAAAGCACCAGGATGTCTGCAATGGTCCTGCTCATGTTGTTATTGAGATGTTTCAAGAGCAAAGGCTTTGCTTCTCTAATGGTTGTATTTTTAGTCCTAGGTTTAATTTATTTCCAAAAGATGCTCCTTGTCCAATGGCGCCTTCGAACGTGAAGTGCAGAAGGTGTTATTTCTATTATTCAGCACACAGAGAAACAGGCGTGTATGGAGGTTAAGGACAGGACTAATTTTACTTAACTTCAACCATTCATAAATCAGGCATCTAGTCTAAACTCTTCTAATGTAGACTTCCTCTTCGGTTAATGGAAAGAAATAGCTACTTCCAGAGGGCAATTCATCTCATTTGTCTCTGACACTTGCCTTAAAATGGCATGATTCACCTCCTGAATTTGCTTTCTCTTCCTTCTCTGATCAGAGAGGGAGCACACATGACTGGTTTAATTAGACACCCTCACCATTAGTCAACGTTAAATGGAATGAAGCTTACCCTAAGTTACAGACCAAGGTCACGCAAAAAGCCTCTGGCAGAGCTGAAAGGGGGGCCCAGACCCCTTGACTGCAACCCAGAACCACGTCTGCCTCCATCCTTGTAAGCAGTGCCAGGCCACTGGCACAAGCAATAACTGGGTGGGATATTTTAATGCTTTTAACAATAGGAAGGGTCCCTGGTAGGGTTTGGGCTTGAACCCTTCCAAATTATCACCAGTGGCTTGAGATAATCCATGCTGCCCCTCAGCAGTGCGAACACAGCCATCTGTCTGGAGGCTACAGCGGTTCAGCTCTGCAGACATGGGCAGACTGTCCCATCAGTCTTTGGGCCATAGGACCAATTCTAACACTGTTTAATTTATTTTAGAAGCAGAAATGAGGCCACTGAATCTTGAGATTGAACTATCAGGCTACCACTGCTAAAAACAATGCTTTTTAGTAGCAATTCTCACCACAGTACTGAGTACACGGGTTCACACCATCTAATTGGTACCACACTGCCAACATGACACATAAGCAATGAAATATCCAAACTAAATAAATCCAAACTGGATTCAGAGAAATCATAGCTCTAGACAGAGGAGGATTCATGTTGGGAGATGAGGAGAAACTTGATGGAATTTAACTTTGGAGAAACTTCTCTAGCAATTTAAAAAGATTAATTAGTTGACCCATAATTTGGTACTTTGAAGTCTGGGTTTTCTCCCCCATAATGACTCAGTCTAAAAGCACGGCGTAGGCAGGAGCCTTCTCCTTAAGGAGAAGGTGCTGCTCCATGTTAAAGCTGACATGTGTGGCTACTCTCTTCAGAAGGAAGGTTTCAATCACTTTAAATGGGGATTGATTTTTGGTGGGCTAGTAAAAACTCCATAATAGCAGCTTAATTAACAGGATCACATCCAAGCTACACTCTTTAGCATTATATTCTAAATCCATTTAAATTAAAACTTGTACAAGTTGGGTGCTGCTAAATCTGAAGAAATTACTTTCACATACACATGTAGTCAGTATTCTCTTGGGATTTCGCGATCTTCTTTTCCTCCAAAATTTTTATGTATTTGCTTTTCTCTTTGCCAGTCATATTTCCTACTCTCCTTTTTAAAGGCATCTCCTTCCCCTCCCTTTTTCTGTTCTGCTCATTTCTAATCATGCTTTTGCAAATTGGGCAACCTGGTCTAGTGGAAGGTGTCCCTGCCCATGGCAGGGGGTTGGAAAGAGATGATCTTTAAGGCCCCTTTCAACCCAAACCATTCTGGGATTCTGTGAAATTCAAGATGGCTCAAAATAAGGCAAAAGTGATCAGCCCATCTCTGGTCTCACACACCAGGGCTGACTTTAGCTGTGAATGAATCCACCCCCAAAGAGAATTTTATTTAAAATTTTTGTAGAAAAAACCCTGTGCTATGTTCATGTAGTACCCTTTTAACTAAAGAATCACTAACAAACTAGTGTACAATCTATTTCAACTGTCTTCAGAAAACTCAGTGAGTTTATTACATAGGTCACCACCACTCCTGCACCAACTTGTGCCAGATAACCCCCAGCCTTGTTTTCATTGCGTCCTGTTTGGTCATACATAGCTTTGTTAGAAAAGAGTTTATACTTAATTATGTGTATTATAGCAGAGCTCTGGATAGCAGAACACTTTAGGATAGGCAGGGGAAAAAAAAGGGAAAAAAAAAGAGAGGAAAAAAAAGAAGGGGAGTACAGAAGAAGAAAAACGATCTCCACATCTGGTTGAATTGAAATGATCTATAGATGTGTGGGTTTGGGTGTTGCCACTCCCCCCCCCCCCCCCCCCCCC
>VXAZ01006414.1:510089-552097 GCA_013399875.1 Gymnorhina tibicen
AAAGGAGATATAAATGTGTGGGTTTGGGTGTTCCCCCCCCCCCCCCCCCCCCCCCCCCCCAAAAAAAAAAAGAAGTAGGGAAAAGAGAGCTCTATGCACATCTGGAAGACCCCAGGCATCAATGGAACTGCAAGTCCCCAGAAACCAGCAAGGGGCCAAAGGCAGACTTGCCTTCCCCTTCTGGACATTTAAAATTTAGGGTTGTAACATGGAGTCATGTTGTGACAAAGGGATCCACAGAAGAAGCCACAGTCCCCCAGTGAAATGTCCTAGGGAGACAAGATGACATCTCAGCTTTGCACGTTATGGGTTACTCTGCTTTGATACAGGCTGAGACGTGCTCACACTGAAAGTAAGCAGGAAACTCAACAAAACCTTTGTATTCAGGAGGTGCTCACAAAGGCGTGTGGGCAACTTAAATAAATCTCCTGCCTTGATTTCTGTGCAGAAAAAAAAAATCCTGTTAAGTATGGAGGAGACATGAGGTATGGGCTGAAAACACTCCAAAAAGACCTTCTGAGTAGCACATAAGCAGCAGCAATGAAATATGTGATACATGTTTAAAACTCATTCCACAAGCTGCTTTTCATCTCTCATTGATATATGTGTCCGTTGACAGAGAAATTCCTGATCCCAGGGGAGTGTGCTAAGAAAAGCTGTATTCCTCAGTCTCAGTACTGAGGCGTAATTTTATTTCAAGAAAAAAGATTAGGGTAGCAAGTGTGGATATCTGAGGGAGAATCCATGATCTGCTGCAGCAGTGAATACATTAAAAAGCAATATAAAAGCTATGTGAAGAGTAGAATAAAATAGTGTTCCAGCTATCCCAATGCCTGCAACACTGCATTTAGTGCCTATTGCTCTGTTACAAAGATGAATTTGTAGAATGGATTGGGCTTGGAGGAAAAAAAAATGCTTATGGACATAAACAGTCTTGGATGTGAAATGTGGTCAAAAAAAATGGAAGCTGACCCATGAGTCTCTGACTTAGCATGGGACCCAGTGGCCACTGGAACAGATCAGGTCACAGGTGAGGAGATGGGAAAGAAATGAGAAAAATTGAGAGGTCATAGTCAAGAGCTAAACAAGCTGTTCTGATTTGTCTGCTGGCAGAGTGCAAAACAAGCTGGATATCAGAAATCCAGTGTTCACTCCAAAATAACAGGAAATATTCTGATCTTTCACCACTACTCAGTTGTTTCAAGCCAAACACCAACCTGAGTATTAGTTTCTGGAGACAGAAGCATTGTCATTAATCCTCTCCAGTGCCAATTTTGGCCATTTTACATGAATCAAACCAGAAAACAGTACTGAGAGAGTGCCATAAGGTCAGTGAAAACTGCAGCCAGCCAGTCAGTGCCTGTGCTGCTGCTTCTGCTCGCCAGCCCAGCACAGCCTCAGAACATGTTCATGTGGCCCATGGAAGCTGATGTTCAATTATCACATCCCAGGCATGGCAGAAGATGTGAGGAGTCTTCATCTCCAGCTTAATCATTTCAGTTTAAACTAAGCAAAGGACTGTCTCCAGATCAAAGCAAGGCAATCTTGAGTCTGCTGGATGTGGTAACTGGAAAGGGACGTGAGCTCGTCTCTCATCACTGAACTTCCACCACTCTGCTGGAGAAGGCAAGATGTAAATCGGGCTGTGGAAGAGGCTGACTTGCAGAATGTAAATGTGGTGTTGATGCTTGAAGATTTTTACCTCCTCAGGGAGGAGGGGTGTGCGTTTTTATCTTTCAGCTTGTGGGTGTGGAACTGAAAACTAATCAGATTATGCTACACGTGGCCCTGCCAGATGCTGACACTCGGGGACTCCCTTTCTTTGTACCGTGTACACCACCCACCAGCTTTTTTGTGTGGTTTTTTTTTCCCTGGTACCAAGGAGATCTGGTTACCAGATTTTCAGCAGATGCTTTTATCACTCTCCACTGGGTTAGCTATTTTCAGTCATCACCCAGTTCTATCTTTTTCTGCTCTTGCCTTAACAAGAAGTATTGTGGGAGTCAGGTGGCTCCATAAAAAGAGCCAAGGGAAGGCAGAAAGGTCATGGCAGTAAGAGTCTGGGTTGTCACCTGCTGGAGACACATTTTCTGGGACATCCCAAGCAGAATGGAGGGTGATGACCCATTGGGAAATGCCACCATGGCTTCTGTTTGCTCTATGTCAGGAGTGCGCTCAGCACCAGACAGTGAAGTTCGGAGTCATTCCATGGAGTTACTACAGCTGGAAAAGGCAAACAAAAATTCTTTGAACTCCAGGGCTAGTAACCAAGGATTTCTACGGCTCTGGATTTAGTGAACCCAATGGAAAAGGGACTTTCCTTCAGGTTAAGGGGTGGCAGAAAGAATAAGAATCACCTAGTTCATGACCTGTGAATTTGTAACCTGTGCACCTCTGTCTCTTGGCTCCAAGAGAAACACAACAACAGAGATCAAGAACCCAAGTTTTGATTATTCCCACTGTTCTCCAAAGGTGAAGTGCTTTAAAAAGGTAAAGAGTGGGCACATTTTTTCCTACTCACCCTATATGTCTTTGAGACAAACACTCTGATTTCGTCTCTTTTAACACTGGAACGCCAGCAGCATTCCAGTGTACATTCTAGTGTGTACACTTCAGCTTACACATTGTAGAAGATAATTTCTCACCACAAAAAAGACAAGCTGCCTGTCCTCTGAATTTCATCACAAATTTTCTTTAAATTCCCTTTGCAGGCCCACCTGCATTTCATCCCATTTGGTCCCATGGATGAGGTGTAACTGGAAGACACTAGTATGGGCTTGGCTGAATTCAGCTACAGGCTGGTAAAGCTGAAGTCAGGGGACTCACATTTATGCCACAGTAGAGGAGTTGAGACCTGAGCCTAAGGCTTCCTAACAGCTGTTGTGCAGGGACTGAATAATGCTGAGCATTCAGCATGAAGCAAAAATATTCATTTTTCTGTTACAAATTTCAGACAACACTTTATTGCAGCAAGATGTCACTCCAAAGTAGTGTCAATCTATGCACTGGAGGTAAAAATACGGGAGCCATAAACCAGAAGTGCAGAAGATTCACATCAGGTCTTTGCAATGAAAAAAAGCTCTGAAGAAAGTCATGAGAGTCCCTCTTGTGTCCCCACCCAGTCCTACTGAATGCACCCAATCCAAAGTTCATGGAAAAAACCCCACAACACAAGAGCCAAACAATTTTTGCCCAGGAAAGGGGAAAGCTTGGAACCCTTCCAGTCTCTTGGGTAAAGACACAATTATGAGAAGAAAAATATAATCCACCCAAGAGACATAATTACATAATTAGGCCATAGGCTGTGCATAGGAAAGGTTCTTATAGTTCATAAAACAAGGAGCTACATAGGTGCAGTAACTGTAGTTAATTCACTCAATGGAGAAAAAAAAAGTTTGTTTTTTAAATAGCTGAGGGCACCAGTTTGCATTAGACTGGGAGCTTATTCTCCTGACTGTACACAGAGCCCTGTTAGTGCCAACAGGAGTCACTCAGGCGCAGGCAGAAAACAAGCCCCTGTCTCTTTTTGTTCTTAAAAAAGGTGTATTTTTTACCCAAAGCAGCTGAGGCCTGTACCTGAAACTACTGCAGAGAAAAGGAAATAAATAAAGACAGGCGAATGCATGCTGTGGAGGGGCTCAGTTCCTATGAAACAGATCTAATGTGTATTCATTTGCCAAAATCCTAATGAGCTCCTCCTCCCTGACCCCTGCTCTGCAGACTACTGGTATGGGTCTAAAAGGGCCAGATTCAGATCCTGGGGGAATCAGTGACACTGCCATCTTCCCAGAGCTGTGGCTCCTAGCCGGGGTGAGCAGAGGCGGGGGAGGTTGGAACCTCAGCACCGAGGCCAAGCCTGTGGAGCATCTCTGGTGTTGATGATCATCTCCCCACTGATTTACTGGGAGCAAAGGGACTGTCCTCTCAGCTAATCCTGTGGGCAGCCCGCCCAGCGCAGGACAAAAAGAGCAGGTTGGAGGGAGGAAGGGACAGGAAGGGTGAGAAGAAATGACCCATGGGGGTGTAACCTGTGCCCATGGGAATGACTCTAAAGCTTTTGAGGATACAAAGTGCTTTTTAAAATTCAGCTGGGGGCTGTGAAGAGCACTGATCCAGCTGAAAGATAGACCCCGAGGTCGGGGGTTTTCAGCAAACTGCAACAGCTGCAAAGGAGCCTCCTGCTCACTGAATTTCTCTAGACAGAGGTGAAAAATGCCTCCTCCAAGCAGGGCTCCAGGCTGCTTGTCTGGCAGCCGAGGGACTGATGGGGGCAGGTGGCAGGGGCCGAGCTCGCCAGACACTGCACAGAGAAAGGTGTGTTAAAGCAGCAAAATCAGAAGATTTAACAAATGAAACTGAAATAGTGCTTTGAGAAAAAGGACAGCAGGAAAGGGCTGAGTGGGTTTGCTTTTGCACTTGCTGAGCAGGAAAGGGCTCAAGCGGGTTTGCTTTTGCACCACTTCCCTACTACCCTCCAACTCATCCCAGAGTTGCAGCCCTCTGCTCTGACCCTGTACTTCGGGTGAATGAGCCAGGCCTCCCCTTGCTGCAGTATTGGGGTTGTTTCTTTTTTCTTTTTGAAAAACTTTTGAGTTCTGCTTAGGATTTTGAAGCTTTTTCTGCAGTTGAGCAACACCCCGTAGGAGCATCAGCCCAAACTGGCCGGACAGGGAAGGAGCAGGTGGGAGCCCCTTGCACCACGATGCTCTGCCTTCACCTTTATCCATCCTTCATGAACATAAAGGAATCTGTGTTCCTGTGTGCCAGGAAACCAGCTAAACATTGCTGGCATGGCCGCTTGGAGACATTAAAGACAACTCATATAAACAGAGACTGTCACGCAAGTCTTGGTCCCTGCCTTAGCTCCCTTTGCATGCTGGTATCTGTTTCGCTCTCCCCCTCGTCCTCCCCCTTTTTCCAGCAGAAACAGGGATGAGGGAGAGCAAGGGCAGTCCTGAAAAGCTCAAGAGCTCCTCATTCTGATTTATCATCCACACAAACCCAGCAAAATCTTTGAGGAGTAGAGTTTTTTCCCCTCCAAAAAGGTAGTTATTCTGCAAAGATCCCACCAATTTTTGCTGCTTGTTTGCTGCAGCACCAGG
Source organism: Gymnorhina tibicen (assembly GCA_013399875.1). Taxonomy (NCBI): domain Eukaryota; kingdom Metazoa; phylum Chordata; class Aves; order Passeriformes; family Artamidae; genus Gymnorhina; species Gymnorhina tibicen. The sequence goes on from VXAZ01006414.1 coordinate 515,192, forward strand.
CAGCAAATATCATAGTGAAGAAAGGGGCAAAGGGGGAGAGAGAAAAAAAATGTCCTTGAGCTGGATTCCCTTCAGCTGGCAGGGGGGGATGGTTTTCTTAACGCTTGCGAAACCTGGTTATTTTAAAAGAATGAGAAGGGGGGGATGATGTAAACACAGCCATTAAACCAGACTTAAGGCGCTTAGTTTAAATCTAGTGTAGAGCTCTCGGATGCTGCACTGCTCTCTAGACATCAGTAGGTGCATTTTCATTTCTGGTTTTGTTTTACACCCCCAAAGCCAGGAGCGCACTGCACACTAAACGCTGTGGTTACAGCAGGAATTCAGGCATGGAAGACACAACAGTTAAGCAATAATGGATGGATCTCTGTGTGTTTGCTCTCTGTCTTTCAACAGATTGTTTTGCTGTGTTAGAAAACTACTGTGTTTATATCCATGCAGCAGTTTTTAAGAGGACTGTTTAAACTTGAATAAAGCGGGATATTTTTAAAATAACCTTGCTAATACAATTCAGATGGCTAAAGAAACCTGAAAACACGGTTAAAAAATAAAAAAAGATGCCGTTCCAATCTACACTGGTGGGTAACATGATCTAAACTCTGAAAGAAAACAGTCTTTACAAGTTCAGCCTGAAGGATTATCTTGTGTATCAGCACCCTCTGTGGCAGAGTAGCATTTATCCACGTATCCACCCACGTTAATGCTGTTGCACAATTTACTACAGCCGTGATAGACAGATAATTGCTTTATCCACCCAAGTGTAATAAACGGAGTCTACTATGTTAATCCTTGTGTTCTTATTGTCGGCAAATGCCAAGTAAGGGAGAGACGTACACTGAAAACTCCATCCTCTCCTTCCAAAACTACTGGAGTTTACTCACCCTCAGACCTGCTAAAGTGTTCTTACTGCATTCCACTCCCCTGCTTGCAGCGCCAAGTATTTTGAGTAGTATCAAGTTATTGTTATATAAAGGGCACCTACACTCAGGCTATATGGAGGCAGAAGCCAGGATGTAGCAGCCTTTAGGAAAAAAAAACCACCCAACCAACCACCCTCAAACATCTTTTCCTACTCAGTAAGTAAAACAGGCCAAGTATTTTCTGTTCCAGGGCATAGCACAGAAAATAATTACCTGTCCTTCTAAAACTGGACATCTATTCAGTTTGTGTGGAGTCTGTCTGACTGTTGAAAAATGTCATTTAGCTGCTGGCCCATCAGTGTTTTCCACAAAAATCTATAAAGATTTTTTATTTTGAAAGTCAAAAACAGGCGTATCCTTTAAAAGGTTTACAGAATCCTGGCGGCTCCATGAGCTTGGGTTTGTGGCATCAAATTTGTAATGACAGTTTGATGGATGTCTCCCTTTCTTCCTCCTGAAAGGTATAAGGAATTGGTGGTTTCCCAATAAAAATTATGCTTAACACTATTCTTTGCTCTTAATTTTCCTCTCAAGTGTGTAAAGAGTCTGGTGCTGCTGGCAATGAGTGGGTTATTGGGGCAACTTTCAAGCTGCAGGTGGGATTCAACTTTCTGTGTACTCAGAGCTCTTGCACAAGCACCTACATGATGTGCAAGTTCTGAAGAAGGACAGCCTTAAGCAGCACATAAACGCTGCAGCTGGGCTTAAGAGAAGGAACGTTGGCCCGAAGATGCTGCCAACAATCCTGCAGGTGAGTCGCAGTTTTTAACCCCTTGTTATGCTTCACTTTTCCCTGCCAATGCCACCAGGGGTATTTCTGGTTCAAGTGGAGGCTGAGATGGATTAACCTCTGCTTTCAGGTCTGTGAGGGAAGGAAAAAGCATAGGTTTAGATTCGATATTAGGAAGAAGTTATTTACTGTGGGGGTGGTGAGATACTAGAAAAAGTTGCCCAGAGAAGCTGTGGCTGCCCAATCCCTGGAAGTGTACAAAACCAGGTTGGACAGGGCTTGGAGCAACCTGGTCTAGTGGAAGGTGTCCCTGCCCACGGCAGGGTGTTGGAACAAGGTGGTCTTTAAGGTCCCTTCCAGCCCATTCAGCTACAGGGGATGAATGGATGGGGGTTCAGTGTTGCAAGGTTGCCTGCTGACTATCACTACTGATATTGAAATGGAAGGTGTTTTATGCATCTTCAGCCAATTAATAGCTAATACTTTCTTTAATAACTTGGATGATGCAATAGAAAGCAGGATTTGAAAATTTTTAGATGATGTCCAGTAGGGTGGAGCCTTCCAGACTTGGAGAAATGGGTCAGAATTCAGAACAAAATCAGCATGGAAGAGAAATTGTGCTTGACACATCATTAGTAAGATGACATACAGTAAAAGTTAAGTGCTTTGTGTTACACTTTGGAGCAAGAAGCCAAAGGCACCACAATGACAAACCTGTTAACCAGCAGCACTGCAGAGGGAGATCTGGGGCTGGCAGGGAGTTGCAAGTTCAATATGAGTCAATAATGACATTCTGTTTTTTTTTCAAAAAAGTGAAGTAAATGCAGTTCTGGGAAAGATTAATGGTCATGTTGTATACAAGACATAGAAGGTATCTATTACAGGCTGCTCAGAAGTGGTGAGACATCAGCTGGACTGCTTTATCTAGGGTGGGACACCACCCTCTAAGAAAGATGCAGACAGATGAGAGAAAGTCCAGAGAGGAGCAACAGGAGCGATAACAGATTCACAAAGCATGAGCAACATGGAAAAGTTGAAGGAAATACATTTGTTTAGTCTAAAAAAAAGATGAGCAGGAAAGGACATGATAAGAGTAAAATGTTTTCTACAGAAAATGGTAATCAATTGATCTCTGTGTCAGCTGAGAACAGCACAAGAAAAAGCTGCCTTCAGCTGAGGTAAAGGAGATTTAAGAGATTAAAGTACAGTATTAGCAAACTCCTTTTTAAGTATAAGGGGAAAAAAACCCACAAACTCCAGACTTGGTAAGTGAGTGGAAGGCTCAGTACTGGAGGATTTAAAAATTTGGACAGATGTCAGTGATGATCTAAGTATATCTAATACTTCCTCTGAGGAAAAATGGACTAGGTCGCCTGAGGTTTCTTTTAGCCCTTCTGTTCTGGGGCTGAGTGATTGTCTGTGCTTGGTGAAGTCACGTACACAATACTTTGAACATGAGTACATGCAGTCAGCAGCTCCTGCTAACTGAGGGCCGGATGCTGCACAGAGCTCAGGACCTTGAGCTGCCATGAAAGGGCACAGCAAAATGCAGGCAGTGTCTGCTCAGCTATTCCTGACTACAGAGAACCTGTGGGGGTTTGGAAATGCTGGTCCTTAAGTCCTCTGTGCCATGGTTTCCTACAGCTCTAACTTCAGAATAATTATCATTTCTTTGCCTCACAGTGGATATTACAAGATTGATTTCACCATTAATATAGGGAGCAGGACTCTGAGGTTCCACTAGTTTTTGAGGGAGACACAATGAAGTAAAACTAGAATTTCACACCCTGTTCTTGAGAGTATTCCTGCAACCCCCAGTGAAGGTCCAGATCCTAACCCACGATTGGTTTTGGTTGTAACTTTCTTATTCGTGTGTCTGCTGGTCACTCAAAGACAGTGGTCCCACAAAGAATAGCCCTGGCTATCTTGTTAAAACTTCTCTCCATGTCAGTGTGAAGAAGAAGAGACACCAAAATGACAAACTTCTTGGGGAAAACATCCAAACACTAAATGCAGAAGCAAAGGTTTTGGACAAGCTATGTCTTCTAGGAGAGTGTAGGGAACCCCTCAGTGCAGCGGACTATAAAATCCTGGGATTTTCCAACAAGACAGCCGCATTATTTACATTATTTCTTCCTGAAAGTGCTTAATTCATAATTATCTCTGTTGCATTTTTGGGGGGGATTTGGTTTTTGTTGTTTTTGTTTTGTTTTGTTTTTTTGTTTGAAAAGAAAGAAAAGCTCCATTCTGCTGTGAGCTACACAAACCCAAATCCTGTCCTTGTTACAGAAACTCCATCCATGCATACATTCATCTCACACCAAACCTCTGAGCCCTAAGGATGGCTGCCTCTACCCCAGACCAGCTGTTTATTAGCATCATGCCCAAAAATAATGAGATGCACTTTGCTATCCAAAGTTAAGCCTGTCCTTACGGGCTCTGCAGGTCGCTAATTCAGTGTCTCAGCCAGGTGTTCAACCTGCTCAGGGGTGATGCCTCCTACAAAAGCCCCAGGGGGGACAGAGGGGAGGGAGGGGAGTGACACAACCGCATTTGGCCACGAGGAATGCGAGATTTTTGTGAAGGGCTCTGGCAGGGGGCTGACCCTTCTGCCGACAGTTGTTAAAGTTTGTTTAGTGACAGAAAGCCTCCCATGAACTTAAAAACAATAGGAAAACAGAGTCCTGGAGAATAAATCTCACCCCCTGCCCCGGTTGCCTGCGCGTTTGGCTACCAGAAGGTAACAAATCCCCAGGAATGCGGGCGGTGGGGGGATGCGCCTGTGAGGCGGAGCTGGAGGGTGGCCAACACAAGCAGCGGGTGATGCCATTCACAGAGCGGAGAACGGTGCAGAGGAACACCGGGAAAAGCCTGGGAAAGGCTGTGGCTACTGCAGGAAAGATGTGCCCTCCGACAGCGCCGGCTGCTCCTGTAGGGAGCTCCTCAGGAGCTTATCCCACCCAAATACCTCTTCTACTGCTCCCAGCCATATGAGATCGTGTAGAAAGGGGGGGTCTCCTCAAAGCATGGCAGAGGAGATCAGTCCAAGAAGGACCTGGGTGTTATTTATGAATTCACGAGTCTCCCTTGCCCACACACCAGGGGAACTCGGAGAGTAATAATTTTTGGTCACTGGACAGGACACAGCATATGGGACAAGGAAACCACTGACTTGTCACCAGGCCCCTAACCTGCACAATCCTCCCCCAACTGGATTTTTTGAAGTAGATTATAGCTCACAGGCTTTACTTTGACCCTGCTGTAACTACTTCATTATTTTACTGATAAACAGGATTCTGCTTGGGCATGATTGGAAAGGGACTTTAGACAAGGGTCTGGAGTGAAAGGACAAGGGGGGATGGCTTTAAACTGAAAGAGAGGAGATTTAGATTATACTTTACGAAGAAATTCTTCCCTGTGAGGGTGGGGAGGCCCTGGCACAGGTTGCCCAGAGAAGCTGTGGCTGCCCAATCCCTGGAAGTGTCCAAGGCCAGGTTGGACAGGGCTTGGAGCAACCTGGAGTAGTGGAAGGAGTCCCTGCCCATGGCAAGGTGTTGGAATGAGATGATCTTTAAGGTTCCTTCCAACCCAAACCATTTGGTAGTTCTATGATGCTGTGGGTGCAATCTTCTGGAAAAAAATGGAAAATCCAAGAAACAGAAGCTGTAAATGCCTAGTTATAAAAAACACAAGTTGTCCAAATGGGCTGCTGTGTAGTTGATGGCTTTCAAAGATGTAAATAAGCATATACATACAGCCATATATAGTTTATATATATATATATGCACTTCCGGCTTGGAAAGATGTTAGAACATATTGGATCATCACTGGCAGGTGTTTTGAATAATTTCTATTTTATTAATGTTTTGGTGCGTCATTAAGTTTGGATGCCCACTACAGAGCATCAGTGGAAACCATCCCTGCAATGCAAGAGTGGCAAGGATATTTTATTCTGCTCTCCTAAAGCAGGCAGACATAACATTGAAGTACTTAAATTCTGGAAATACTCATCATCCCTGTGCTATTAATATCACCTCAATAGCTCGTTCTATTTAAAGCAAGTTTCTTTCTCTGGGTTTTATTGTGCGGGTGGCAAATCCTCATTTAATTCAGAGGATAAAAATGTATGACCCTACAATTGGAAAAATGGGATTGTCTGGGGCCCAAGCCATCTGCCAGAGCCATGAACAGAGGCTTGCCACCATCTTCAGTGGGAGACAGCCTGGCCCTAAAGACTTTACAGCTTGTACAGATTCGAATTTTAGTATTCGCTTTGTTTTTAATGTCATATGACTCATTTTAAGGAATAATATAGCTGCTTCCACTGTAATGGTTACAGTTTTGCCTCTGCAGGGCCAAAACTTGATCCCTCAGTTATGGAATGTGGATACGAGCTCTCTAGACTACCTTTTAGCCCCACTGTTTGCTTTTTTTATATAAAGAAAATAAGGTGCACTCCAGCCAGTGGCTCCATGGGTTAGAGGACAACACTTATATAGGAGAGTTTCCTTCTTCTTTAAGTACAGTCCTGATTTTATTCCATCAAAGAATGTAAGAAAATAGAATGCAAAGTGCTCTTCTCTTTTGTCCAAGAAAAGTAAAACAAGCAACCCTGGTGATGTTGAAGAAATTGGATATCTTCTAGTGGTGCCTTGCCTTGGTTTTTTTAATAAGCAAAACTCATCTGTCTTAACCAATTTAAATGAAGTAAAAAGGCAACAACAAAAAAGAGGGATGGAAAACTTTTTCCAGCTTCAACACAAACTCTGAGGAAGTCAAAGCTTAAAAAAAGAAAGTGATATTTTTACTAAAATTCTGCAGAGAGCTCAGCACTATGAAAAAGGAAGAAATCTCCTTTAGAGTTTTTAACTCTTCTCCAGGTAGGATGGATCATTCCTTGTCCTTTCACTCCAGCTTCCCACAAGGCCCATGGGATTATTCTCCTTTTGGCAGCAGAAGGGAGTTTGGCTGTCAGTGTTCCCATCCTTGGCCAGTTTTGATACAAAAATAAGTTATTCCTCCCTTGACAAAAGATTCCCCGTGCTAACAATCCCCTTTCACCAAAGGACCAACATTAAATTACACTGAACCCGATTTCCTGATGGATTTAGATGGCCAAACTACTGCCAAGGGTTATCTGCTGTCAAGTCTAACCCCCAGAAACTGGCAGCATTTCTGACGTGACACTGGTTTAAAATTACATGTCTTGTAAGATACACTCCTTTCTTCATGATACTGATATTTCATGGCATCATTTGGACAGGACATCCATCCCTACCCTCACTCTCTCACCAGGTGTGGGAGTAATTTGCTTCCAAAACATCATTCGGATTTGAGACTGAAAAGTCTTTTTTCCTGTTTTGCTTTTCTGGGATAAAGTTTCTTGATAGCATCTGAGAATGGCTGGTATTACTGTTTTTCTGACATTTTGATTATGTTTCTTGCTTTCTTATTGATTGGGATATAAATCGTCTCTAAAATAAATAGGTGCACACTGCACTGGTGAAAGTCACGGCTTGTTCACTTGGCAGTTAAGACAACTGAACCACTACCAGACTCTGAGATTTTCATACCTTGGCATTTACAGAATCACAAAAACAACTCGGTTGGAAAAGACCTTTGAGATCATCGAGTCCAAACTATGACCTAACACCACCTTGTCAACTAGACAGTGACACTAAGTACCACATCCAGTGTTTCCTTAAACACCTTGAGGGACGGTGACTCCATCACCTCCCTGGGCAGCCCATTCCAATGCCTAATCACCCCTTCTGTGAAGAAATTCTTCCTCACATCCAGCCTAAACCTCCCCTGGCACAGCTTAAAACTGTGTCCTCTTGTCCTGTCTCTGGTTACCTCGGAGAAAAGGCTGACCCCCAGCTGGCTGCACCCTCCTGTCAGGTGGTTGTAGTGAGAAATAAGGTCCCCCCTGAGCCTCCTTTTCTCCAGGCTGAGCCCCTCCAGCTCCCTCAGCTGCTCCTCACAGGACCTGTGCTCAAAGCTGCCCTGTAATTAAAATCTGACCCTTGCATTTCACTTTGCATGTGCATTAAGTGGCCTCATTTAAAGCCAGGTAACATCCTTTCCATTGGCTGTGGTCTCTGAAAGTCCGCTGCTTATCCCAAATTTAAGCATAATTCATTCTGATGGCGTTTCTCAGTTATGCAGGATTGCTGTGTACAGATGACAGTACATTCCTCCCGTGGCTCTAATTTCGTTCCAAGGCAGCCCCAATTCCTGCTGCTTCAGTACACTGAAAGCAAGAGTACGTGTGTGTGTATGCAAACAAACATGCCAGCACCCTCACACATGCTAAAAATGACATTTTTGTGTCTGCTCACAAGGAAAAAGAAGGATTAATTATGCACAAACATAACAACTTTCTCCAGCTCTGCCTAAAGATGTGAAAGAGAAGTGGCCCTGTACTCACGTCTCTTCTGAGAATTCTGCCATATGGTTTTAACAGAGGTTTATTTCCTGCAGCAAGAGAGGGCTGCAGATTCTCAATCCAACCAAAATAATTATGCAGACAATTTCACTCCATTACTTGCAGTGGAACCCAAGCTGTGTGGTCCTCACATGCTTGCTGACACCTTTAAAGAGACATTAAACCATTTTTACATAAAATTCCCTTAATGGGTGGGATGTAGGATGAATTTCCTGGAAGATTAGCACCTGTCGTGTTGCATAAGGCTTGCCTCTGACTGCTGCATGAATTCCTTCAGTTGGTAGACAGCAAAAATGTGATTGAAGCCTCCAGAATACAGCAAAGAATCAACCGTATCTCTACAGAGGGAAATTTCTCCCCTTGCTGAGGTTTCCTACATAATCTTTTTACCTCCCACATTTGACCCTGAAATAGCACAGGACCTAAGTACAATTGGGTGTCCCACATCAAGTACAAGGAAATGGAAATACGGCTTTAAATTTCAGTGTTGGGTTGTGCTACAAGCACAATGCAGAGACTTTTCTGAGAATAATTTTTTCAGAGCTGCCCTGGGCTGCAGATCTTTTCCCTCAACTAGCAAGATCACAGTATAAAATTTCCAATCTTTCAATCAACAGTGGGTAAAGAATCCAGGGAAAATGAAACTGCTTTGACTTGAAACAATAAAATGTGTATTAAAACATCACCTATCCAACTCTGAATGTAAACTACCGGAATACTGTAAAAACAGGGATGTTAACCAAGACACACAGTGATTAAAGAACATTTTAAAGGGAGAAGGGAGACCACCCTTAAAGCATGGAAATATCCCTTTTGGACTAAAATGCAATCTGGTTGGTGGGTTGTTTTTTTTTTTTTGGGCAACTGTGTCTGATTTTAGTTACAGTAGCTCGTTTATGGAATTAGCAAACATACTACATTTCAGACAAGCAAATCCAATTAAATCAGAAGAAAGCACACACATACTTTTAGTGTGCCAATCCGTCTATGGTGTCAGAAAGACACAATTCCAGGCAGCAAGGGGGGTGAGGGAAGGGGAAGAAGTTTTCCACAGGGTTGCAGGATTTTTCACAATGTAAAATGCTGATTGCTTCAGATCAAAGAGGTAAATGCAGAGAAAAAATCAACCAGGGCAATGAGAACAGAGCAGAAATCAGGTATATACCAGCAGCAAACCACAGGGCATGACTGAATGGTGCAGGGGATTGTTTTCTTGATGGTTTGCAAATCTTGGTACAGCTGGAGGCCGCTGCGCAAGCACCTTCCTGTGCCGGGCACGGGAGCTCTGCAACGGTTAATGGCACACGCTGCATGTGTGTGGCCTGAGCAGAGAGGAAACCCAGCAGGAAACATGGTTCTAATCTTTTTCTAGTGGCAATTTCAACATTATGCTACAGATAAATTACAGTAATGTAAATAGTAAAATCCATTTCTCAGTTCTTCAGCTTGGTGCCTGCAATTACTTCAGGTTTCTGTGGGCGGGATGGGCAGAGGACGCTCTGCTGTGGGGCAGAGGTTTTGTCTCAGCTCTTGATGGTGTCCTATGCAGGGCAGTCTCCTCTCTGCTTTCCCTTCCATGTTTTACGCCTTTGTGTTGTAAGCTCTGGGGAATTGTCTCCCATTTCAAGTCTGGGGAATATGGTACTGAAAATCCCCTCCTAGCCATGGAGTCACAGAATCACAGAATGGTTCAACTTGGAAGGGACCTTGAAAATCACCTAGTTCCAACCCCTCTGCCGTGGGCAGGGACACCTCTCACTAAACCAGGTTGTTCCAAGCCTCATCCAGCCTGGTCTTGAACACTTCCAGGGATGGGGCAGCCACAGCTTCTCTGGGCAACCTGTGCCAGGGCCTCACTACCTTCTGAGTAAAGAATTTCTTCCTAACATGTAATCTACATCTCTTTCAGTTTAAAACTGTTGTCCCTTGTCCTATCACTATCTGCCTGTGTAAAATAATCTCTCTTCCTCTTTTTTATAACCTCCCTTTAAGTACTAGATTGCAGTAAAGTCTCCCTGGAGCCTTCTTTTCTCCAGGATGAACAACTCATCCTGTCCTCACAGCAGAGATGCTCCAGCCCTCTGAGTGGCCTCCTTTGGACCTACTCCAACAGGTAATGCTCTTCTTTTGGTGTGGGCCCCAGAGCTGGATGCAGTATTCCAGGAGGTGTCTCACAAGAGCAGAGTAGGGAGGCAGAATCCCCTCTTTCACCTGCTGCCCACTCCTCCCCAGGACACAGCTGGATTACTGGGATGGGAATTCACACTGTTGGCTCATGTCCAGCATTTGTCCACCAGAGTCACACGCCTTACTACAAAGCTATTGCACCTCTGATAAAATTACAAAAGTGTACTGACCATTATCAAACTGCCCTTACCAATACTGCCAAATAAAGTTGGTTTGTTCAGCTCAGACTTGCTAGGTCCCACATCTGAGCAAAAGGCTCTGACTGAGCCTTTCAACACTGCAAAGAACCGCTGAAGACGTCAGCGATGGCATTGTCTTTCTGTGACACACTAAAAAAAGCTACAAATGTATTTTGATCCAAGCTGGATTCAACAATGGTCTCTCCCCCCCAAATCTTCTGTTTTCAAAACAAAACCGAAAATTCAGGCCAACGTTTCCTGTGGTGATCATTGTGGTTAAACACTATTTGTCAGTTTTTCATGCTTGATAAGGTCTCTCGGCTCTATAGTGGAAGAATTGCTGTAAACTGAGCTGTGGCAACTGGAGACAGAGGTTTCACCCAGCAGGAATGACCAGATCCAATTCTCCCCTGAGTTTATGGCAAAACTCCCACTTCAAGAGAAGCAAGATTTAGGCTGATACAGCTATTCCAGTTGGCCTTTGGTTTTGTGGGGAGAAGGGCAGCAGCTTATGTTATTCGCCAAAACAGGAGGAAAATGTTCAAAAGGATAAGAGTGCCGGGGTTTGGCCAGCTGCACCTACTCTTCACACTACACACCACAGATGTCTAAAGTGGATCTTGGGGGAATTACCCATCGTGGTTTTGAGGTTTTAAGGAAGGACAAAAAAAAAAAAAAAGCAAAAAAAAAGCAGGAAAAGTGCACTTGAACACTGATTCACTATAAATTGATTTAACTTTCCGATGGGTTAATTGAAAGTTCAAAGATGCAACCTAGTTTATCAAGATGCAGCTCCGCTTTGAAATCATTTAGCCAAAAAAGATCTCTTCTAGCAATAACCATTCTTATGAGTCTATGAAATATCACCTTCTTCCTTGAGACGATTTTAGGTCTCCAAAAGCATTACTCATTAATTTTGGAGTATTATGAGTTAATGTATTCAACACACTTCCAGTCTGACATAGAGAAGTAAGACCAAACCTGCACAGAAACCTACTCCATAGGCAAGACCATGACTACCTAAAGAAATTCAGTCTTAGTTTGGCAAAAAACAAACACCAGTGATTTAAAAACCACCAGCAAGAATTGTTATCCTCACCAATGAATCACATCAGGTAATTTGGGGACTTTGCATGGAAGTCAGGAACTCATCAATCAGATCAAAACGTGATAATCACAATAAGCAGCAGTGAAAACTCCTCCATGTAAGGTTCTACTGGCTGGCATTCACTGCCCAACATGAACATGCTGGTGAAAGTACAATGAGATCTCTGACCACAAACGATAACAGCCTTAGCTTTTTGCCATGCCCTGGAGGCAAAACTCTGGAAAATGCCAGTGTTCCCTCTGTCTTTTTTGAAATGGCACAGACCATTCATTCCTTATCTTGATGGGGTTTTCCGCTCACCCTGGTTCTTTAAGATGGAACCTCTAAAGCTTTTTTCCCATACATGAACACACTGGATGCCTGTTTACCTGAGCACTATATGCAGGTTTGGACTTTCTTGTCCACGTCAGATTGGGAGGAAAATGTGTTAAAAACATAGAATCATAGAATAGTTTGTGTTGGAAAGGATCCTTAAGATCATGTTATTCCAATCCCCTGCCATGGGCAGGGACACCTTCCAATACCCCAGGTTTCTCCAAGCCCCATCCAAGCTGGCCTTGGACACTTCCAGGGATGGGGCAGCCACAGCTTCTCTGTGCCAGGGCCTCACCACCCTCACAGGGGAGAATTTCTTCCTACATCACAGAATCACAGAACAGTCTGAGTTGGAAGGATCATTGAGTCCAACTCCTGCCCTGCACAGGACCACCTCCAAGAGTCACACCATGTGCTAAGAGTATTGTCCAAATGCTTCTGGAACTTTGTCATGAACTACATGACTCGTAGCAGAGTGGGTAATACTTCTGGAAAGCCAAAATCCTCTCAAGAAGGCTAAAGGTGTTTATCTGCTCTGTACTGGGATCTACAGAAAATTATCAGCACAGAAAAAAACAATTTAATGGGACATTTTATCAACTAATCTTGAAAGGATGGGCTTGTTAAATATCAGTCTCTTTCCATCAGCACTGCTCAGAATTTATTAGTAGGTTCTAGAGCACTCTAAGTTCTGCTCTGTCCTATGTCTTAGAAATGACTGAACTTAAATCAATGTGATCAAAATGATCATTCAAAACATGCTGGATCCTTGGCTTTTAATGGATCAGCTAAGAGAGAAAATTTATCAGCTAGCAGCACAAATAAATAATATTCACACATTTCTTTTCCTGCCTTTTTCTACATTGGATTCCTTACAAACTAATCCATTTCTTTTCTTCCTCTATTTTATTTTCTGGCGACTTCCTGCAGAAAACAAACCAACAGAGCCCAGCAACATTGCTTCTTTAATGTCTTTCATTCATCTTAATTTTCTCTCCTTCTCCCTCCCATTTACTAACCTTTCACTGCTCTACACGTAACAGCACTAGACATTTAAGTCTACTTTCTCAAAAATTACAATTTTAGTAATTTGCTCTTCCTCTCTGTGAACTGTAAGCCTTTAAAGATGGGAATCTGGAGACATTAGTTACTTCTTGGCTGTACCAGATACTCTTTATGGTTGTACCCTGGCCAACAGATGTAGAGCAGCAGGAGAGAATTCCCCATTTCCATGTTTTTCTCTTCAACGTGAGCTTTTCTACACAAAAAGAAGGGACATTCTGGACAGTAAAACAGAGAGGAACACACCTGGTATCCCAAATTACTCCCATGTGTTCACTGTTGCTAATGAATGATGAGGTTAGCAAATATGAGAGGCTCCATTTCAGAAATATTTATACAGGCATCATAGAGAAGTGACAGAAAATGAAGCTATTAATTACAAAAAACAACAAAAAAGGTCATTGCAGTACTGTGAGCCACAGTGAAGTGGGATTTCACAGTGACCGTGCTGGTACCTTGCATTTAGAAATGCATCGAGCCAAGCTTTTCACAAACAACTTGACGATTTATTACTGTCTGTAATGTAGAAATGAAGTGGCCAAATACTGGCTAAAAAAAAAAGATTTCTCATTAATGTCAGGCTGCAGAATTCCAGATTAAAACAGCCTGGAGGCTTTCTGCCCTCTAATAGATCTCAATTATTTTTCCCCCATAAGGGAGAAATGACCAACAAGGTTTTGAAGCAGCAGGTTTATGGCCAGTACACTGTCAGCTTTTCCAAGAAAAGCCTCTGTTTTCAGAGATTTCTGACACGTTGTAGAGCTCACTCAGACTAAAATTTTTTTTTGCCTAACAAACTCTATAAATTTTTAAATAACTCTTTAAAAAATAAATCTTGCTTAGGCACTCAGCTAATGGGAACTGACTTTTTTGGAGCTCACTTTCCGTTCCCAAAGCAGAAGCCGATCTCAGCAAGATGTTTAATGGAAACCTGGTCAGTGTCCACTCTACAGTCCCTGCTATCCATCACACAGCTCGGACGTTCCGTCAGCCTTGGGGGGGTAGCGGAATCCAGCACAGTCAGGGCTGTGTTCACGCGGCCTCTCCAGGCTACAGCTCTGCCAGCTGCCAGGGTTATCACACCCGGCCTCTCACTCACTCATCTTCCGCCACAGCTACTGCTGATTTGCAGCAGGAGTCTGCTAAGCCAGCTCGTTTTGACTGATGCTGATTAGAGGAGCTCTGGGGAGAGGTATGATGCTGATGAGCACTGGGGAGTGTTATCCTCCACAGACAGAACAGCTGTGGCTGGAAGTGAACACCCAAGCAGCCCTCAGGTCCCCCAGCCCCTGGGATTCCTCCTGCCCGAGGATGTGCAAGGCAGAGGAATCCTCTGCCCCAGCACAGATTTATTGTCACACCAGTCTACAGGGCTCACAAATTTCCCAATTTCCCTGGAGACCTGAAGTGGGGACTCTGAGGCACTTACGGCAGATGCCTCCTCCATGACACCCTCTGCCTTTCCTGTTGTATTTGCAGTAAATTCCAATGTCAGCTTCTCCCACTGGGCATGGCCATGAGAAATCCTGAACGCAAAGTCCACCTGAGCTTGGGAAGCAGCTGGCCTACCTCCTTCTCTTTTTTCTCCCTTACAAACATCTCATCTTAATCCACAAGAAAAAGTTGGGATCTTCCCTATGGACATGCATATTTATAAACCACCATGGACCGCCCATATTTACATATAATAAGAACCAAATGTCTTTAGGGACACCAAAAATCACTACAGGGACAGACACTACTTTCTAGATGACCACAGAGTAGAGGAAATACCCTCAGGAACTGGAAATCCTGACTGTTCAAAGGGGCTCCAGAAAGTGCAGAAAGCCATGGTAGGGGGCCTGGAACTAGATGATCTTTAAGGATGTTTCCAACCCCAACAATTCCATGAGCAGAAATTCTAAGTGGAGAACCCAAACTCACTACTTTCTCAAATCCCTTGTCTAAGGGGGGTCATAACCTGTTAAGGAAGAGCAGCTTAAAGGTATGTTGTTATAAATCCAGAGGTACAAGTTTAGATAACTCGCTCTGAGTTGAAACAACTGAATGAGTGCTCACTCACACCAGAAGTCAGGATCCAGGCCCACAGTCTGCCCTCACGCACAGAGCTCACGATCCTACTCGTTGCCTGTGTCCTGGAGATGTGTTGCAACTTCACCCGCCTCAGCAAGCAAAAGAGGCCACAGG
This sequence comes from Gymnorhina tibicen, assembly GCA_013399875.1. Classification (NCBI taxonomy): domain Eukaryota; kingdom Metazoa; phylum Chordata; class Aves; order Passeriformes; family Artamidae; genus Gymnorhina; species Gymnorhina tibicen. The sequence continues at coordinate 530,328 of VXAZ01006414.1, forward strand.
GGATTTAAAAGCAAATTCCTTAAATCAGCTCTAGGTTGCTCTATACTAAATATTATAGTCTGTGGGAACTACAGAGTTGAATGTAACCAAATGCAAGCTATTTTTCTGTATCCAGAATATCTAAGCAGTAAAGACTGGTAACATTTAGGTTCTAAAATACCTGTCAAATTCTCTCTAAAGAAGTCTCTCCCCAACCAGGCTGCGAAATAAAATAATTTCTGTTTCAAATGAGACTCTCAAAACTTCCTTGTCTGTGAGGAACAGTGTTGTGGGCTGCAGAGAGAACTAACAAACTTGGTTTATGCAAACAACAAACCCAGGGATTAAGGAGATTCAGCAGGTATGTTAGCATAGGTCTAAAAATGGCAATTTGGCTTGACACTTGCCAGTACAGGACTATACAGACACACAGCCACTTCCCAGGGTGGAGTGAGTTACCAGGACCCGATCCTGGATGCTGAAGATCTGCACATGTACTCCCTGCCTTGGTGAATGTGCAGTGATTCTACTTATCTTAAGCCTCTTTTATTGAGGGCTAAGCTAAATCAAATCAACTTACATTTATGGGGGGCCAAGAACACCTACCAGGCAGCTGATGTGGAAACACAGACATCCCCTGTAACTCGATCGTGCGAGTAAGCCCTGAAATTTTCTTGGTATGGATGCAACTGGAAGCTGAAATTAAGTGCAGTTTCAGGTCTACCTTCTTGCAGTGAAGTGGGGCACAAGTCTAGTGTTGACACCTCACAGTAGGGCAAATTCAATGCATACATACCAAAGTTATAATGATTCTGTAAGTTAAATACAATATAAACATGTTTGTTTGTGTTGAAATATTTGAACATCTATCTACACGGCTGGGAGTCTGAATAAAAGAAGCATGCTACTGCACAGGAATGAAAGGATGATAATCATGGAATGGACAACAAAAATTGGTGACAGGCTGTTTCATAAGCATGCTGTACTATTATGTACATATGTGCATATGTAGGCAAATAACATAATAAAAGAAAATGCAAAAAACTCAATAGAACACCAAGAAGAAAAATTTAAATGTTAAAAGTCTGTCTCATTGAATAAGTGAGACTGTGGCTGGAAGTACAGCAAGAGACATTTATACTAGTCTTCAACATTTCAACTCTCTTTGCAAAATAAAAACCAGGAAAAAAATGGTGCTCCCATGAAAAGGACAAATTCAAACTGCAGAGAGTGCTCCTCCCCGTCAGGCAGGGTATTCATTATTATTTCACATATGCCGCATCTAAAAAGATATAAAAATATCTCAGCGTGGTGTGCATCCTTTTAATTCTGCATATACTCATCTTGTTGTTCCATCAAGCACTGGATCAAAGGTTTTCTTTATGTGCAGGTGTGAAAGGTGTGTACAAATGAAGGAATATCTCCCTGGCTATTCAGTCTGTAGGAGTACATGAAAGAACCCAATTATGACAACCCAGGTGATTCATTTTTACTCTCAACTAGGATTCCTGAGCCACAGAGCTGCTTCTTCCCTCTTTGAACGTCCAAGTCTCACAATGACTTCTGCAGCGTGCAAGTGATCTGTTTAAATTTATGAATTTTTTCATTTCAGGTGGGGAAATTGCCTTCCCCTGCAGCGTGAGATTTGCCAAGGTCCATGCCCTCCCAGCTCCATAAGGCAAAGACTTCAGGCAGATATTCTGGCCAGTAGTCTCAAGGCTGGGGTTAAACAAGCAGTTTGTTCCTCTCTTACACAAGCACGGAAAGACAATACTACATTCGAGCTCATAAAAATATTTTAATTGGTGATGATTTCCAGACAACTATGTCAAAATTAACTCAGAGTTGATGCCCACTTGCTTAAATTTCATTCATCTGGGTTCAAATTATTTGCTTAAAAGAAGAAACATTTCCTTTTATACACACTTTGGTTTCAACCTCCAAAACCATTGCTAGAAATTAGGCCCAACCACCCAGTCAGCTGCCTCAGAAACCAAGCTCAAATCCATCACTTTAATGACATCAATAACAAATACACAACTTTAAACCCTATTGTGAACAGTGGCATACCAAGAAGCATGTGTAGCTGTCATCTCGTTAGTCACTAGAAAAATACCAACGAAACCAAAAGAGCCTAACCATGACAAATTATTCAAGAGTTTAACCTGAGACATTAATGAGTGCTAAATAGCTTGTTTTCATGCTTGCTTAAGGAGATTTGTTTAAAATCCCACCAACCTCCCCTGAATGTCGCTTGGCGAAGCTGTTCGTTCTTGTCAAGCTGGTTTTCCTATTCCAGCTAAAACAGCAGGTTGCAAATGTTTGGTTAAGGATGGCTGCCTTCCCCACCCCTCAAGACACGCGCGCGCCGAGGCAGCCGCACCCGCTGTGGAGCTTCCTCCCCTTGGCTGCACAAAAGTGGCTGATTCACTTCCCCAAAGTCACAAAACATTCAGTTGATAAAAGCTTGTGCACCTGAGCACTGTCATTCGACAGTCAGTGGTATGACAAAAAAGCAAAAAGAATATCTATTCATCCAGGAGTTTCAACTTCCCAGACTTTTTTATCTTGTCTGGTTTTAACCTCTCCAGGCTGTAAAGCTCCTAAGGAGGCACTACAAAAGCCTGGTACCTGCCATTCTCTGAAAGCAGCACTGGGTATTTAACTCTGATTAAGGGCTGATTTAATGACAGATTTGCTCCTACAAGCCACCTTTGCCTCTAGCAATGCCTTCAGGGAGTTAAAGGAATTAGGATCTGGAGCCTAAGAAAATGGCATTGTTCTGACACAGCAATAGGGAGCAGCAGTGTCTGGTGAGAACTCACAGCTAACAGAAGAGGGAAAACAAAACCCATTTCTTCCCATCTAAGAAATGAAAAATATATATGTAAATATGTTTCCATTTATGAAAGGAAAGCGAAAATTCCTGACTCATATTGTGATGTACTTTGGATGGGAATATGCCTTAAAAACACAACTTGAGTAAACAAACACCTTGATCTTCACCATGTTCTCATATTCATGTCATTCCTGGAGTAGGGTAGTGTCATTATTCATATTTCACACAGAACTGAGGCCAAGAGAAAGAGGTACCCAGTTTCCTCTGATATCAGCAAGTTTGAAAGGATTTTCAAATGCACTAACGTCACAAAGACGTCAGAGACAACAGAGATGACAAACCTAAAGGACACACGTCCAAATAAGTCAGCCACTGAACCACCCTGCTACATCCCTGCCTTATTCATGTGGCCATGGGAGATGGTCTTCCAAATTTCCTGACATGAGATTAAAGGATAGAAAAATGACAAAGGTTAGGATCTTTTTGTTCTTTTTAAAAAGAAACATTTATTCTAACAAAGAGTCTTTATGGTTACGGTTCAAATATGCTAACATTGTTTTTTGCTACATACAGCCTAAATTGTCATTCCAACAAGACCTGAGCTGGCTTCCAAAACAGGAGCAGTCTCAGATGCACTCCAAAACAGTGTATTGTGCTCCAGTGTAAAACCGTTCTTCAGTCCATATGGGAGATCTCAAGCATTTGCTGAGTCTGGCTTTACATTTAATTGAATTTATGTGGGATAAATAATTTTATTTTGACCAGTGTGACTTTTATGCCAATTTTTTTTTTTTTTTTGAATTTTGGGCCAAATTTCACTTTCCTCTTTGGAGAGATGACCAAGTAGACACAATTTTTCCATATTGCATACGAGCCCTAAAATCTAATCTCTCCCCAAACTCGTGTCCTTATAAAAATGTGAAGCCTTCCCATAGCTATAAGTTGTTCTGCATACTGAACATCAATTAAGTGAGGGATTTTGGAATTTTTTTAAGAACTCATAAAGTTGGGAAATTTTCAGCGTGGATTTTGGAACCGAAGCTTGGGACACGCTGAACTAATTTAAAAATGTAAATGTAGAAAAGATATGACCCGTAAGTGACAAATTAAAGGGGGAACGTGAGCAGCTTTCAGAGCACACTGCCCTCCACCACTGAGTGCTTGCACAGCCCAGCTACTCCAGGGTCAGTGTCTTCTGGCAGCATCAGACAATAAAAAAAGCATAAACTCGCGGCGCAGGGTAAAGCTACTGTGTCTGACATAACACTAACGCAGGGGCCCAGGGAGGTGACTGAACCCTGGCCCCCAGCTGCATCAATCCCTGTTTTAATCACCCTCCTGACAGCACTTCTCTTTCAGCTCTCAAGCTGCTTGGCTCCCAAGGATGGGAACACCATGAGAGTAACAGACATGGGGAAAAGCTTAAATGAAGTTGTAGTAGCGAGGGGAATAAAACTGACTGTGAAAGTGCCTTTTGCCCAGCACTCAAATCTGTCTCCAAAGAAAATTTGTTTGAACTTAATAAAAACCCAGAACACTCATCCCTGAGTCCCATTCCAGTGAATGGTTAAGGAGTCAACAAGGAAAACACTCCGTGCAGCCCCATTTCAGGGGGCAGATTCAAAGAAGAGAGTGTGTGTTTCACAGAGAAGAAGGGAAAGATTTCTGTGCAGGAGCACATCGCAGGTGTAGCTTGCAACACTGCCAACAGTGTTCTGAACAGCTTTCAAACCTGTTAAAACTTTGGTTGCTGGTTTTAAATGGACCCAACACCTTGGGTCAAGCATTGGAACAGGATTCCCAGGAAAGTGGTGAGATCACCGTTCCTGAAAGCGTTCAAAAAACATATGGATATGGCACTTGAGGACATAGTTTGGGGGCGGGCCTGGCAGTGCTGTGATAACCATTGGACTTTATGATCTTTGAGGTCTTTTCCACTTTTAGTGGTTCTGTGATTCTTCAGCAGCTCTGAGTCATGTAAAAGAGGAGAAGGTAACAAGTAAGTGTTTTTTCGCTGGCTGACATCAGAGCACCTGAACTCCCGCAGACGGTGCCCCTGGGTCACCTTTGCATTTTTGCAGAAGGACTGAACACTCATCCTGGATTTTACAGGGCTCCATACCCTTGCCAGGATGTTCTTAGGAGACTGAAGAGCCTTTCTGCCCATTTCCACAATCAGTGACTCCAGCTGCAGCTCAGCAATGAGGCTGGGTCTGGATTGTGCCCATCTCATGAGGCTTGGATGGTGCCTGGCACAGGCTGTGGCTGCTTCTCCCCTGAGCTGAAAGGGAACTCAGGCAGGGTGCAAAGCCAACCCAGGGAGCTTTCAGAGTAGAGTTTGGGGAGGTTTTATCAACACATATTTCCTGTGGTTGTGGTTCCTAAACACTTGGGGGTGTTTTGCCTACAAATACTCCTTTTCAGCAGCAGCACTGCCCTCACTGGCTCTCTCAGTGAGACAAAGGGGCACCGAGGTGCAGGAGGGTTGGCAGTGGGGAAGCTCTGCACCTCAGAGCACGTTGAAGAGTCCCACAATACAGCCCTAACCCCTCTGGGCTCACACCCCGTGTGTGTGTGTGTTACAGCCTGCAGTGCCTGTGCAGACTGTGCCAATTCAGTTGGAGAGTATGCACCCCAAATTACCCCTCTGGAGAGGCTGAGGGTGGGGAAGCAGAGCCCTGCCAAGCGCTGGTGCCCAGGGCCATGCTGCCTTCTAACCCACAACGCCTCCAGAGGCCCTGCCGGCTGCTGTGGCCCCAGTTTCATCTTCTACAAAGGTTGTTGTCTCCTCCAGCACATCCCCAGTGCACAAGCAGGAGTCACGTCCTGCTCTCCAGGGCTGCTGGAGATGGCACTTCACTCATCCCCTGCCTGTCACCAACCTGACCTGTTGACTCCAGAGCTGCCCATGAGGAGCCCCTGCCAGCTGCCAACTTAATTTCCTATGCAGGATTTCCACTGAAGCTCGTGGATTATTTTTCAGTTCAAATTAATAACACGTTAGATCAAATATGTTAGAGTTGGAGCTGGTAGAACAGCCTATCATTCCAGTTACCCAACACTTCCCATTACAAAACCCAATTTTCAGTTGCTCCCGACTTTACGGAACTTTGACTATTTGTGTTCCATTTTTTCTTGCATGAGTATGGAACACACTTCTTCAATTTCAACCAAAATGCTCCGACATTCCTGGAAATGAGTTAGCTCAGGGAAAACGTAGCACCTCGAGAAACATTTTTGGCAATCTTTTCTTGAAGGAGCTTTTTTGTCACTCTATTTTGGAGTGGAATTTTGAAACTTGGCTCAGCAGATTGTGTCTTTTTCCAGAACCTCCATGGAAATCCATCCAGATTTGGTAAAATTATGCAACTTTGAAAACTAAAATTTCATCAAATAAAAATTCCTTAGATTTTATCAGTTAAAAGCTTTGTTTGCAGCTTGGCAAAAGTAGCTGATGGCTGACCCAGATTTATGCTTCTGCCACACAACTTTCTGTAGTGACTAGTTAAGTTGCTTAAAACAAGGTGTTCTTAGATCATATTCTCTGTGTGAAAAATAAGAGTAAGTGAGTGTATTCCATCCCACAGGATGTTGCTGCCCTATGGATAAACCAGCACATGCTGCTACAGTGAAGGACTTTTTCTGTGTCTCACACACAACAGGCACGGCTTAAAGCCACACTGATAACCCACTGGCATGTCCCAGTTCCGAGTGCTCAGATGTGGACTTTTCCTACTGTGATTTTTGTCTGCAGCATATGCATGAAGTAAGACCCAGAGCTAGAGGTGCCTGCTCTATAATAAAAAAATCTATTTGTTTTATGTCAACAAGTTATTATTTATCTGATGTGTAAGTATCCCCTTTGTCACATACCTTAAATCTACTGGTTATTCCCTTTTACACCAAGTCACCAGAGAAAAACAGTTCTCATTTAATTTGCATGGCATGTATGCAGTTAGTGAGGTGTTTACTTTGCATCCCACATGGATGCAAACACAGTTCCCAGAAAACTTCCTTCATCTTTGAGCTGAGACTAAAGAGCAGTCACTGTTATCTGGATTTTGGAAGCACCAAGTCCTTCCTGCTCTCTCCCGTAATAAAGACTATCTCTACAAACTAACTGCCATCAGGTTTCTCTTTTGCTGCCATCTTTCAGGAATAGCAAATACAAAGAAGAGTGAAACTAATAACACAGATCAGTAAGCCTGAACAGATGCAAAGCACAGGCCCTGCCTAAATACTGAACTGGAGTATCCTTGGTGAGCTGCAGTTCTGCTGCCCTGATTCCCAGGGAAGTTTATGGCTGTGTTCATACCGCGGGCGATGAATATTGCTGTGTGAGCCTTCTTCAGGGCACTCACAGACATACCCTGGGCTCACTCTTGCACAGCAGAAGATAAAGGCTAATTAAACTGTCTGACTCTGCCGTGCAGCTGATGAGGATCACGTATAAGAGCCAGACTGCTGCTGAGCTGCAGGGGACACAGCTTTTGCGAGAGCCCATCAGGGTGGGGAAAGATGTTCTAAAGCAGGGCAGACGCTTCTGCACTGAGTGCCTGAGAGTTTTAACCATGCAGGCCCAGAAGTGGAAAACATAAAAGTTATAAACTGCACGGTGGTTATTTATGTCTAACAAGGAGGGGTTCACCAGCAACCTAAATTGTAATGTGTTTTAGAGAGCAGCCCTTCAGTGTGGCTGTTGAGAAAGCAGGCACTAAAACTCCCTTTTAAAAGGCTTAAATAACAATAAAAAGGTGTATGAAGAAGTTCTTCAGAGCTGTGTGCTACTGCAGTTGCTGGTAAGCCAGGCAGTTTGCTTAAACCCAGCTCAAGCACCTGCAGAGCACCCAGTGCCAGTCCAGTGGTCTGGGCTGCTTCATGTCCCCTCCCCCTCACTCACCCCCACTGACACCTATAGAGGCTTAGGATGGGATAAACCAGCTTCTAACTCACACTTAGAGCTCTTCCCTGACCACAGTGGACAGCAGATGAGTCATTGAGACACAATATCAAGCTTTCAGGCAGCTACAGTTAAGGAGAGCCAATCCAAACAGCATCTCTGAAAATGTTACCCATATGTCCCTTTACAAAAAGGATTTTCATTTGGACTGCTTAGCTAATGAACTGAAACACTGAATTATTTACATTCACAGCTCTATTGCTAAGAAGCCCTCTTCTGTAGTCAACACTTCTGTCTACAGAGGTGATGATTTTACTGCAGCGCTGGTTTTACAAACTATTGTTCAAAGACATCAAAAAAGGCCAAAAGTGTGAGAGGACCCATAGCCCAGATCATCAAAGCCAAAAGTGTCCAGTGTGAAAGAAAAAATATGTCCCACCAGTCTAGAGTCTATGGTGATAAGAGACCCAAGGAATGAAAAACTAAATTATTAATTTAAATTATCCTTGATTTAATTGGTATCCTAGAAATGTGGAACCAACTCTATTAAACTTCACATGTCTCCAGTGTTCTATAAATTCACTAGATAGCTGAATTACATTGTTTTATAAGAAACAATGTTGAAGCACGTTGTTTTATAGGAATCTGAATCTGGGTCCTTGATTACATATGTACACATGCAAAAAAACTCCAAAAAGTACTTCATGTGTAATTCCCTCTGTACTGCTAACCTGTGGTTTGAATCACACAGCAATCCTGCATTGTATTTCCAGGTCTCTATTTCTTTCCAGCTTCCATACTGCTGAGAAGCACAGGTCTGAATTTTCAAAACACCAAAAATGATTGTGAACACTATCCCTTTTCAATGAATATTCTCCAGAATTTAATACAATCTCCCTTTTATTACAATCATTTAAAATTGGGCTTCTTTGCAAATCTAATCTGGGATTTAACATATAGAAACAAAAACAGTCTTGGGGCTACAATGACGCCTGCATGGGCCTGCTTCTTTCCAAGAAAAAGCTGCACCAATGTGAAACTGCTGCATATAATTGTCTACTTGTCTCATGACATCTGAAGCGATACCCTGGAATAAAATGAGTTAGATTCCTGCGTCTACCAAATTAAAGTAAAAATGCAAGAGCTGGACTCATCCATTTCTTCCCCAGCACGCTTCTGTGGTGCTTCAGAGGTGGTGATTTTCCTGTTGAGCTCTAAGAGCAATGAAACAAAACACCCCAAGTGCCTCTGACTGCACTGACACTGAAGACCATGTCTATTGCTGCAGGAATGCAAGAATGAGAAAGTGCATGAGGATTTAAGGAAGCAGACAACTAATTGGCATTACTCACATGGATTACAGACAGGCAGGAAGAATATTCTGCACTTGTAAGCACCCTGATTAATACCTCCTTTGGCACCCTGAATTTAAACAAGCAGGGCTACTAAAGAAGCAGGGCATTATGAAGTGGGAGTAAAGTTCACAAAATGCACTGGGAGAGTTTGAAGAGGGATGGAAGCATTAAACATTCATGCTGGCAATAATCAGGTGAAAGGGTTTGTCTTCCCACGCTGTGGGAAAGATTACATCTCAGAACCACAGGAGAATGGGCAGCATGTTAAGTTTGGATAAGAGAGGAACAATTATACGTTCTGTCATGAAGAAGAAACACTGGAATCATGGAGTACTTCCCAGTGTGAGGAAAATCTTCAAACATGTTCCCCAATACACTTCACCTTTAGGCAATACCTGTAAAGTGTATTGTCACATTTGTAACGTTTCTTATGTAGCTGCAACTGCAGTGTGAGAATCTTACTTTGCCTACAGCTAAATAACCTGAGTTTTAATCTTAGAAGTTCACACAACCCGAGCTAAGTGGGGCCTGAGCAGTACCTGACTGCTGAAATCCTGCAGGAGGTGATAATGATGCCTTAGTAGATAGCATCATTTTTAAGGTATGTGTACACTGCACTCATCATGGCAGCTGTAGAGACACTTCAAAGTCAGCTTTAAATGATTCCTTACACTGTCAGAAAAGCAGCAGGGACTGTTCACCGTTCAACACCAGACAAAGCCCCCACCCAAGGTGAGTGAACACTGGGTTAATCCAACTCAGAGCTCCTGCTCCCTGTGACTGCACCCTGGGCTACCTGTTTTACAGCTAACTCTGGCTGTCTGAGCTTCACAGCAGGCTTAGTACACTTTGGGACTATAATATCTCCTAATCTCATCTGATTCCAGCCATCTCAAAACCAGGGTGCCTAGTCTAGGCTAGTCATCAAGCCTCCATTTAGTATCAATGGAAAGGGATGAGAGTCCAAAGGGCACTTCATTGCTCTCTAAGACAAACATTAACATATGAATCACGCTCTGCAAGGGCCTGTGTCTCTTCATTCACTTCAGAGGAAACCTACTCTACATGTCTAATTTTTGGAGAGCTGAAAGCCACCCTCAGCCCACAGTGAGCCACTATTGTGCTGAGTAAGCTGGTCTACTGTAGATGAGATTTATAACAGGGGATCTGAGCAGATACAGGCAGTAAGGAACCCAGTTCTTCATCTGAGTAAGGATTCTGGTGTCCCAAACATACTGCAGCATGAGATCATTACTCAGTTTCTTCCCCTGAAGTTTCAATTAAGTATGATATTCATCCTCATTTCCTCTTCTGCATTCCTTGTCTGGTTAAATCAGCATCTGTGTTTCACGTCTGGGATGACCATGTTTCAGTGGAGAATGAAGTTCATATGGAGAATAAAAAGTAAATTTTATAAAAACTATAAACAGAAATTTGGAACAGACAGTAAGCAAATGCTACTTAAGTACTTCACTTACACTATTCTGATGCAATGTCTCCCAAATATATTCATCCTGTTCCCTATTTCCCAAACCACTTTGAAAAGTGAAGGGAGAGGTATAAGAGATGCTACACTGAAGAGTGAGAAAAAAATGCTGATATTAGTAGCTACAAGCTAAATGCATTTCAAAAGTGACAATGTCCAAGAGTTCTCTGGGGAGAAAACTATGGAACAAAATGGTCCATGGAAAGCTACTCTTATTGCCTTTTTTAATACCATCTTCCTCCACAGTACCTACATGGAGTAGAGACACAGAGTTATAAAAAGTCACTGTCCCTGGAGGTGTTTAAGGAAAGACTGGATATGGCACTCATGGTCTGGCTGACATGGAGCTGGTTGCTCATAGGCTGGACTTGATGATCTCAGAGGTCTTTCCCAACATAACTGACTCTGAGACTCTGTGAAATGGTCACCCCTTTTCCTCTCCTCCTAGTCATGCCCTGTGGAGATACAGAATGAAATCACTTCCACTGTTACTTCATTTGTTTGATTATAACCCCTTTTCCCCATCTGTATATTAAACGGAGACTATATTAAACTAAACTATGAGCTATACTTTGGGTTGCTCTCCTATCATACAACTAAGTAACACAACTATGTAGAGGGGCCATGACTTTATTTGTAGCTTAGAGGGACACTTTGAATACGAACAGCAATAGCTGCAATATGAAAGAATCACTGTGATGGCCAAATTACATGCCAAATGTACTAGGAATAGATTTGCTTGGAAGCAAGTGTTCCCTCTATAACGGGACAGAAACAATCTGTTCTGTTGACAAATACAAACCAAGACTGCATTGCTGTTGGTGAGGACATCTCATGGAATGGTTTTGTGCTCAGACTTGTGCATTTGTTTTACATAGTCTTGTCACCATAACGGTGAATATATGGTCACTTTGTCACCCCTCCAGGCAGCAGTGTCTTCCTACACAGAGAGCCCAGGGTTGTCACATAGGTTGCTGAGATTTCAGAACTACAGTGCATGATTTCAAGCCATGAGTGAACTAAGCAGTTTTGCTTTTGACTCACTCTACGCACTACATCAGCAGAAAAAAGTCATAATCATGAGAAATTATTTTGTCTCACAGTCTGCTGCTCAGACAGTGAGATTTTATGCATGAGCCCCTCTCTAGCCACAGTGGAAGAAATAAGAAATAAGAACCGACTGGTCCTTGGGATGCAGCTACCACCCCAACAGCCCCAAGTCACCTTGTCACAGCGGCATGCATCATAGAATCGGAGAATCATAGAATCATAGAAACAGAGAATCAGAGAGTCATGGAATCACAGAATCATAGAATACTTTGGGTTGGAAAGGACCTTTAAGATCATCTGGTTCCAACCTCCCTGCCATGGGCAGAGAGACTTTCCACTATCCACTTTCCACTGGTTGCTCCAAGCCCCATCCAAGCTGGCCTTGAACACTTCCAGGGATGGAGCAGCCACAGCTTCACTGGGCAACCTGTGCCTGTGCCTCACTACTGGTTGAGGTAACTGTAAGGAGCCCTGCTCTGTGGGTTGCACACTCATCTCAAAAGTAAACCTAAACCACTGGCATATGCAATGTCTGTCACCTGTGGTGGGGAACACTTGAATCATCCCACCAGCTTCTTACAACCTCCGGGAATGCTCAGGAGCTCCAGTCCCCGACTAGGACAGTTCTGTGAAATTAGACATTTGCAAAAAGTAAACCAGCAGCAAATGATGGTGAGTGAAACTGTGTCTTGCCTTTTACGCTGCAGTGAGTACCACTGGAAACAGAAACACTGCAACTCCTTACTGGGGACCTGGTGACAAGGAAGTCAGGTCTCAGCCTGTAAGTGGACTGTGCTCAAGCTCAAATACACTAATGATGGTCACAGAAAAGAACCTAAACCTCATGGCATGGCCCTGCTGAACATTTCTCTGGCTGTACAATCATATTTTGCCTCATTTCTTACAAAGGAGCATTAGAGTGCATACATTAAGCTCTACAAAGTAATTTAGAGCAACTTTCAAACCCCAGGCCGCCCACTCTGCCTTCCTCTGCTCCCACAGCTGCTGGGATAAATCCAGACCTACACAGCCAACCTCAGTAGAGATCTGTCACTCTGAAAGACACCAGAGAGAGACGCAGATTTTCTAACTTCGGTTTGGATGAAACCCCAAGACTCGCTCATCATATCTTGGGGTATTTAGCATTGACTTTAATTAAAAACCTCCCCGTGCCAAACCACATGCAGATGCAAACCGACGCCTTCAGTGTCTGCAACGCACCGCCCGAAAAAGCTGCGCTGCTCCGTTCAGTCAGAGGTAGATGCATGAAGTAGGGACCTGCCTGTAAAATTTCCTCTTGTTCTGCAAAGTCTCTCTCTGTCTCTCTGCACTGCCCCAATTTACCACAGTGCAAAAAACCCCACAGTCAAACAAATATATTCTTGGGAAGGAAGGGGGGCTGGTAGAGTGGTTTTTGAAGGCAGGCCAGAGACTATTTGAAACAGGGGACACAGAGAGTATTTTAACTGCTGTGATAATTCTGCATAAAGAGATGTTAAGGCTCTAGCTCCTTGCTGTAGCATGCCATGTGTCCCTGAATAAAATTACTGCCATGCAGGCTGTTAGCAGAGGAATGCGTAAACAGACAATGTATCCTTGCATCAGTTCCACAAAATGTTGCACAACACAAATGCCTCTCGATGTGTCATTTCCTGCTTGGCCACCAGCCCAGCTCCTGACAGGCAGTCAACAAAAAAAAAAAAAAAAAAAAAAAAAAAAAAAAAAAAAAAAAAAAAAAAAAAAAAAAAAAAAGGAAGGAAAGAAAAGAAAAGAAAAGAAAAGAAAAGAAAAGAAAAGAAAAGAAAATAAAAGAAAAGAAAAGAAAAGAAAAGAAAAGAAAAGAAAAGAAAAGAAAAGAAAAGAAGAAAAAAAGAAAAATTAAAAAAAGAAAGGCAAACTGAAAGATTTAAAGCTGTTCTACTCCAAAGCACATTCCACTTGCCTCAGACTTATCCCTCCACCCTCTCTGCCTTTGAAAGAAAAGAGGGAGAACTTCCTAAAAACTGTTATGGTTTTAAGTCAAAGAATCTCAAAAATCTCAATCACTTATCTGTGTTTTATAAGCTGGGTCGGCCAAACAGTTAATGTGGGGGCTGAGCAGAACCCCTGGCTGGCTCTCACTGCCTTCTGCAGCGTGCACAGACAAAAAGGCGATGTGATGTTTGCTCATACCTTTCATCACGTGTGCACCTTGCAAGCTGTGGCAGCAGAGAAACACTCGGGAGCTGAATGAGACATAGCAGTTTTCTCCCCTGAAAGGCTTCAGCTCAAAGCTCAGAGCTGCTTTTCCATTCACGCTGATGAAGAAAGTCAGGGTCAGTGACTTTGGAGCCTACCTTTGATTAGAGACAAACTAAAGTCTTTGGAAGTCATGCAAAATGTAAAAATATATAGACTTCTCCTCCCTCCTTCCTCATGATTTCCCCCGTGACTGGGTTTGTCCCAAAAGCAGCCAGAAAGGAGGATGTATGTGCCTCCTATTCTAAAGGTACCACTATGGAATGGAAAATCATTATTTCTGTAGTTGCAGTGAGGAAAGGCAAAGGCATTAAAGGGGGGCTTAGGTAAAGATTTGGGTGGTTTCTTTGCTCTGATTTTTCTCCTTTGACTTCCTTTACAGTAATCTCTGGCTATCTGTAGGTCAGTTATGGCCTCATGACCACTTCTCCGGAAAACTTCTTTCAGCCCTCCCAGCTGGAAGGCAGTTCAGCTGGCTAAGATGTGCATATGGCAGAGGTTTTGTACTGGATATGAGGAGAGAAAAATATCTGCAGGATTTCCTAATGATTCCCAAAGATCTTATACAACCCTGTCTCTAGACTGCATCTAGAGTGCAAAGCACTGTCTCAACCCAGCACAGAAACTGTGCAACACAGTAGATGTCCCTGGACAGTAATCTAGATAGACTGGAAGAGATTGAGTAAAATTAAATAAGTCTTTTCTGAGAAAAAAATCATCAGAAGACCTTTTCTCCTATAGAAACGGGCAAGTTTTCCTAACAGAGCAACCTGACATCACTGTCTCTATTAAAATATTTTCAAATAATAACAGACAGGCAAGGCAGCAAGCTTCTACAAGCAGATGTTTAATACGACTAAATGGCACTTACATTTAAGAACCCGACTTTCTGAAGTGCTGAGCATCCAAAACACCAACCAGAGTCCCTGCATGCCACGACTGTTCAGCACTCCTGAAGTCAGGCTCTAAATGACTATGATGTCTGTCATGGCTTTGCTGCTGCTCCTGCTGCTGCTGGGAACCTTGCAGCTTTTGTTTGCTCAAGTCAACTTGCCAACAGAAGGTCAGAGTGCCTTGCCTATAAACAAGCCTTACAAATTCACGATCTAAAGCATGATGTCATGTCTTAAAATGATAAGCTGGCAACAAAGTAAATGACATTTTGTAAAGATGTGCATAATTTTATGTTTACACTCCTTAGAATGAAGGTTCTAATAAGTCATCGGTTGTGTTCCTTTAAAGGGAAGTTTTATAACTGAGATGAATCACAACTGCAAAAGATCAAAGTTAAAAAACATCAATGATGCCATGGGGTACTTTTTAATCTTGTAATGAATGATGATCATGTGCTCTTATGAAGTTGCTCCAACTGCCAACGCCAGATGTGTATATTAAGAAAAAAGTTGTTTGTGATGTGACAGCTCTGGTTGAGCTGCCAGAGAGAGGAAAACTAGGATAACATGCTTGAAATGTTGAAGTGAAATACAGCTCCTGGCAGAGAGGGGCACTATTTGCCGATACATAATTTTTTAAGACAAACACGTTTGTTATCAGAGCTGCTCCTTGAATTTCTTATTGCCCCCAATCACCTAATTTTCCTTATGCAACATAAATGCCAGTTACATTCATTGAACGATTACTACCACACTAATATATCTACACAAGTGCAGGGGCTCTAAGAAGGAAGCAAAACTTCACTGAAACTCCCAGAGCTCACTGGAGCTACTTGTTCCCTACAAATTCAAGTTTAATACTGAGTCATTCCAGAGATGTATCAGAATGACTTGAAAGTATCAGATTGCAGTATTCCAGCAAAACATTAAAATACAAATGGACATTCAAGCTGAAGTTTTACTTTCTTTAAAAAAAAGGAAAAAAAAAAGAAAGAAGAGAAAAAGATGAAGAAGGACACAGTAACTCCAGTAGACTATAAGAATTCAGTCACTGAGCATTCCTTGGCTCAGCTATTCAAAGAGACCAGCAGATGGGTATCACATACAGAGGCCTTTCAGGTCTAAAGTAAAAAATTTCAGCAGAACTTGGAGACCTTGTTAAATTCTATGAACACAGACTCACTTTCAATCCACTGATCACCAAAACATCCCCATGCCAGCAGGGTCCCTCTCTGTGCTGCACAGGGTAATCCACACTACTCCCCACACATCACTTTCAAACCTCTCTGCTCTTTCACCGCAGTTGTCTCCTCTGCCAGGAGATTTCCTCTTTTGCAGATACCTCAATACATGGAAGCAGCGTCCAGATGGGAATGGCTAAATTACATATTTCTTATTCCCTGATTTTCACTCCATGAATGCAGCTTCCCCAGTGTCCTCCAAGTAAGTTACATGGAACACCAGCTGCAAGTGAAAATTAAAAATGGGAACTAATTCACGGAGAGAAGACAGAACAAAAATGCCCCTGCTGTGACGTCAGGACATCTCAGCTGTGAGAAGGTAGTACCACAAGTATGTACCTAATGAAATGTATCCAGAGCTGTTTTGCTTTTTCTTCGCTGTTCTTCAAGGTGAAACTACAGCCTGGACAGCTCTTACAGGGAGCATTTCAGTTCCCACCTCGGTGTAAGAGGAGGTGACTCTGCAGTGTGTATTGGCACGAGAAACACTTAACTGCATGAATTCTGTCTACATCTTTCTACTTCTGTCTTTGTGGTATTTTAAACAAAACACCATGAAAGCTCCTTGAAGGTCTCGTTTGTATGTGCAGATCAAAGGCAAAATAATTATTTGAGATGCTTCCATTATGGGGATTCTTTTAATGTGGTTATTCATCAAATAATTCTTAATCTCTAAGTGTAATTTAAATAACGCTATACCTGGCTAATGCAATCAATTTAGAAAGAGTAATTTCTAGTTAGATTAAGAAAAAACTCCAGAACTGGCTCATCAGTGATACCCATATGATGTGAGACTGGTTACCAGCTAAATGTGCTAGACAGAGAGACAGCCAGATAAATCCTGATGGATTAACCAGACTTCACTGTATCTAAAAATAAGTGCTACCCATAAAACTGCTAGAAAATGACAAAACACAATTGTCATAAAAGTATAGCCATTGCAAAATAGATAAATCATGGCAAATAGATTCTTAGCGAGCTTGCAAGGCTATGAGATAAAAGTGCTGAGTGAAAATCTGCTGGACTATGTTTAAAAAAAAAGTATTTTCTGTGCACAAATAAGAAACAAAGACCATGCCATTGATATACTGTTTTTTTAATCTTTCTTTGGCCCCTCGGGGTCTATGATGAGTCCATAGCTGAAAACCAACTTCAGGTATGATGAGATTAACCAGGTGCATTAATTATCTGATGGCAAAAGAATTTAAGGGCAAACAAAAAGGCACTATATGGTATATTTCCTCTCTATGTTGGGACTGATCCTGAAAGATCAGGGTCCTGTTTTGTTCTAAACGTCTTCAGCTGAAAGCTTACAGGAGTTCAGGGAATGCAGCATGCTGCAGGACCGTATCTACTACGTCTAAATCAGATTATATATAAATACAGTGAGTTTAGTTCTCATTTACGCTGGCAGATAATGTATCAAGACCTTGATGTGAATGAGAATCAGGTTTGGGATTGCCCAAATTCAACCAAGCACTTAAATAAGTGTTTAATGCAAGTATGTGTGTGGTCCAATAGACTCCAAATTAAGCATGCGCTCACATATTTTGCTGAGCAAAAACCAGTGTTTGACAAAGATATACATATTTCATTTACAGGTCTCTGTTAAACAAAATTAGGCAGGCATAAGAGCAAAAGGAAGAATATAATACTCACTTCTTGGTTCTCTTGGCCCATCCACTGTAACCTTTATAGCTCTGTGGTATGTAGCGACTTGGGGGGGATTTGTCAGGACAGTTATTGTCAAAGTAAAGCTCTTCCCTACAAAGGGAAAAAACAACAAGGAATGAGTGATTACAACATGAAAACAGTCACATGCATGTTCAGTAAAGAATCAGTTTAAAATTATTCCCTGTCGTTACCACAATCGTGAAAATTAAAAACATAACTGACCATAGGAGTTTTCCTCCCCTTCAGTTTTACTCTATGTCAAGAATACGTCCATGTGTTGACAATCTAAATGTTTCTTATTTAATAATGGGTCATCATACAATGACAGAACAAAAGTGATTCACTGCTGAGGACAAGCCAAATTCTTTGCTGCATTGAAAGTGGTGTAAATCCAAAGCAAGTGAGATAATTTAAAAATTTACTCCAGTTTCGCAGCTGTGTGACAGAGAGCAGAATGTGACCACATGTTATTTACTTCACACAGTTTTATCATTTCATTTGTTTGACTTGACTACAATAAGATGAGGAAAGAATATATTTTCCTCCTGGGAGATGGTTTAACAGGGAGTCAGTGTCTCTGTCCTTCATATGCCAGGGCTAATATGATGATATTATTATGGAACACGCCTTTTTTCCCCTACACATATTCCATCTATGAAATACCAAGAAAGCCCCCAGCTTTCCTGTGAGGGTGAGAAATGTCTGTGTGAACGTACGTTGCTATCGTCAGTCTGCATTTTGGGGGGGTTTTTTGTTTTTTTTTTTTTTTTACTTTTCAAAGCTCAAATTCAGGCAGAGATTGCACAAGATCGTCCACAGCCTTCAGCTGAATGAAAACGTTAGAAAGAAATAAATAAAGGGAGCTGCCTGTGTCTGAGCACACATTCTCACAGGCGCTGGCCCCCATTTGGGAGACTCACTGACAGTTGTAATCTGTTAGATATGCAACGGTTACTCATGTCAGATAGTCAAAACTGAAAACTGTTTCAAGACAGGAAAAGGTGGGCGTACAACAGTGACTCAATAAAACAGTCAGCAATCTTTGGCCTTCATGCTCATTTAAGCTGCTACTTTACCAGACACTTAAAGCTCTTTTTTCCCCCCCCTCCTCCCTGGGTGTATTTGTGCATTTTTGCTGTAAGGCTTTTCCTCTCACTGAACTCTGAAGGCATTCAATCAAGGCACAAATCTTAAACGATATGTAACAGCACAAACTTAATGCAGTTTTTTCAGGCCTAATACAGAACAGCTTATATATAAGGCATAATACAGAACAGAGATTTGGCTGTCAAATCTAGTAATTGGTCTTTCTTTCTGGTCCAAGTCATATATCCCCCAAACCTGCCTGAGACATGCATCATTTATTATAAGGAGTGCAACTTCAAGCTGTCTTGGCTATAATTTTCATGAACTAGAATGTGACATGGTTTTTTTTTTAAGGAAATATAACTGTCATTTGGAGTAAAATGATTTTCCAGGTGAAGCTGTGCTCCAGCTGTGCCCAGCTCTCTGGGAGATGCAGGTTAGAGGGAAGGTCAGGACCCTGGCAAATAAAATTACAGAATGGTTTGGGTTGGAAGGGACCTTAAAAAAATTTTATTCCAACCCCCCTGCCATGAGCAGGGACACCTTCCACTAGATCAGGTTGCTCCAGACCCTGTCCAGCCTGGCCTTGGACACTTCCAGGGATGGAGCATCCACAGCTCCTCTGGGCAACCTGTGCCAGTGAGTCACCACCCTCACAGGGAAGAATTTCTTCCCAACATCCAATCTAAACCTGCCCTCTGTCACTTTAAACATGCAAAAATCTCAGGAGGCTGAATTCTGTCCCAGTGGTATGGTTGAAGGTGGCTTTTCCCATTTTCACTGGGAAATGGATTATTTCTTAAATCATCACAGGAGCAGAGTTAGGTGCATTTAGGACATCCAGTCTTTGTCCAGTCCTGCCCACCTGCTGTCCCAGAGGTGAACTGTGTGTCCTGCCAGCACAGGGCGTGGGCAGCCTTCACACACACAGCAGCAGCCCTACAGTGCCTCCACACTGCCTGTTTAGGGCTGAGAAGTGTCTGTGCCTTTTACCCCTCTCCAAAGAGGAATTCAGCCCACTGCACGAATATGTATAGTTCTCCAGGCTCAGGTTTAAGGCTTACTTTGGCACCAGCTTACCATGTCAAAAAGTTCTGACAATTAAATTGTATGCGGTTGACATTCAGATCACAGTAACACATAGAAGATCAGTAGAGTATTACAGGTAACAAAGATACTAAAGGGGCTTTTCCATATACCTTTGAATGAAGCATTTGGCCTTCCATGCTATTGTTCTCTTTATACACCAAATCCCTATAAAAGTCTATTATGACAAAAAAAAAAACTCAACAAAATAAACTATCTGTAAGATGCTGTGAAATCATTCTGTACAAAAGCACTGCAAGATTTCTTACACTAAGTATATCTCAACAGGATACACTGGCCAGAAAAAAAATGCATTCCTTAATAAAAAGAGCTACATTTGGACCTCACCAGTGAGAATTTCTGAACTGTCACCTCTCAGCCAGCCTGAGCTGAAGAGGTAAGGAGCTAATTTGAGAGGAAAACTGGTTTTGTTCCCTAACTGGTATTTTACAAACTGAAGTGTGGATGGAGTAATACCGACGAAGCCCCCTCACACTTCATAAACCACAGAGCCTTTCATTGTGGGGAGCTGCATGGCCCTGCCAGGGCACTCCAGAGCTTTCAAGAGATGATTTACATATTACAGGATTAAGAATGAAATAAATTTTCAAGGTCCCCAGTTTCAGTGATGCTGATGCCTTCCACAGCTATTTCACAGATATCCCTCCTCAGCTACAAAATCCTTTAATGCAATTTTTATCACCTTTCTTTATTGCCCTTAGTCATTTCAACTATCCACTTTCAGAGGCCACAGACTAATTGTAGCTCTCTTTTATTAAATTCCCCAGCCAAGCAGTCATCTGGCACTATTGCTTCAGTGTGTCTAAACTGTGCATTCTTTGTTATTCACACATGTGAGCCAAGCTGACACAGAGGAGGACGAGATGGACATATGCTGAAGCACAAGGCAAACCCCAGAAACGAGCTTGAAAGGAGACTCGGCAGCCTGTGTGTGCGTGTTGCATATTTTTTCAGTTAGATGCTAATGTGATTAAAGTATCGGGACACAACAAAATTAAGGTTATGATCCTGTGCTTATTGAAGACAGGAATTCTTTCTTCTCTGCGCTGTGGATCAGGCTTGTAAAAGTGAGCTACTGCCTGAAAACCACATACAAACAACTGCTGCATTCGCATCAAACACTCCGGTTACTTATTCTTATGAATCCAAAAAAGGTGTTTAAGAGAAATTATGCAAACAGAAATGTGAAGCTTCTGTCAGGCAAACAAAATGAATATGTATAAAAATCGAGTTTCTCCATTGAGCCATGGGAAGCAAGTAAAAACGTGGGAGAGGAGGTGAAGTGGTAAGCTGGTGATTCAGACTTCACAATCAAATTTAGAGATACAGAGATCAAAGCACGAGCTGCTTAGAAAGATGTAAATCTCAAGTTAGGAACAGGTGTGGATTAGTTTCTTGCCACCAAAATATGATTTCTTTATTACTTTATTTTTTCCTGTTCTACTTCAGGACTTGTATTTACTGATATTTGTCTATGTAAGGAGCTTTCTCACTTCTGTCTGCAACTACTGATTTCTTTTCCTGCTATTTTAAGCAGAGTTCTAAAAATCTATCATTAATGATAACTCTTTCTCCTTCTCTCCTTCTCTCTCTCTCTCTCTCTCCCTCTCTGTTCTAAGTCTGGAAGACAAGTCTGGACCAATTTCTCCATCCTGCCTCTGGCAGGAGAATGCAGCATTTCAGATCCTCCACCGAGTCCCGGCTGCTTCAAAGGAAAAGCCCTACTTTCTTCCGTTAAGATCATAAGAAATATAGGGGGAGGGGGTCAGCTCTGTTTGGACATAATTACACTTCATCAAAAGAAGCTTTCTTCATCTTCCATGCGTGAAAAGTCTGCAAGCAGTTAAGTCTGTCTTTTTTCTTCCCCTTTTTTTTTTTTTTTTTTTTTTTTTTTTTTTTTTTTTTAAATATAAAATTTTTTT